>LS555346.1:264192-279800 GCA_900490775.1 Pristionchus maxplancki | reverse complement strand
CGGAGCCTAAACCGGAGCCTAAATAGGAGCCTAAGTCGGAGCCTAAACCGGAGCCTAAGTCGGAGCCTAAGTCGGAGCCTAAACCGGAGCCTAAATAGGAGCCTAAATAGGAGCCTAAGTCGGAGCCTAAGTCGGAGCCTAAGTCGGAGCATAATCGATTAGTTGCACTTTCGTTCACTCCCCGAATTTTAATGAGATATAGTTCAAAATAGCAAGGAAACGTTAAAAATGTGGAAAATATATTATTTTATTCAGATTCGCCTGCCCCGACCTCTCCTCGAAGGAGGGCTACTGGGCGAAGGCTCTGCCCGAGAGGTACTCCGTCGAGGGCAATATCCTGCACTTCTACGTCAATGCCGAGGGCGAATTGTACTACGGCGTCAATGGACAGCAAAAGGTTGGTGATATTATAGAATGGAAATAAAATAAAAACAAATAAAAATGAATCTATTCAGGGTCTTTTCCTCATGGGTATCAACACCACTCTTCCACTATGGGTAATCGTCGACATCTACGGAAATAGCACTGCAGTCGAGTTTATTGGTATGTTTTTTTTATTTCACGAATTGAGAAGCATATAAAAACTGTATTTCCTTATCTCAGGATATCGACGATTATCCTCACCGGAATACTTTTTGTCCCTGTGAAACTCACTTAATTCTCACTTGTTTATCCGGAAAAGTGCAGGACCGCAAAAAATAATTTTAATTCATTTTTTGATGAAACACAACTATTGTAGTCTGCGCCTAGAACTTGGCTAACAGTAGCCGCTTCTCTCCGGAACTCTGCCCAAACCCACACACTGTACACTAGTAGCGGGATGCAGTTAGCAGTTAGCGCAAACAGACATCTTCACTCCTCAGTAGTGCCTTTCTATCCCCTCCATTCGCATGTTTCTCCCCTCCTTCTTCACTGAAATCGATCGGGATGACGACTGCTGTAGTTTGATCGAGAAGAAGAAGGGAAGGGGATCGAAGAGGGGTAGGAGGACTAATCTTCAGGGTACTACGTGGAATTTATAAAACCAAAATAATTTATCCTTGATTTGAAAATATTTTTATTCCTATTAATTAGAGCTCCATTCATAAACTATAGATCCTTCCGAGCATCGCACCTCTCGTCGTCCTCGTACATCCTCTACCGTTGCCCCCACTCTAATCATTCCTCCTCGACCAAGGACTCCTCCCTCAGTCTCAGCTCTGCCCGCTCATGAATCGCACATCAATGGAGACCTGGCAAGCTCAACCAGTCGTGAGTTTCTGATTATATTTTCCCATTTACTATAGCAATAATGTATGCGTTTCACACGTTCGAAGTATCTTTCTGCACGATATCTGTAAATATATAAAATATAATCATTCAGCGTCCATCACGTTCCACCGAGTGGTCGGGCGGCACATCACACTGTCGAATGGGCGCACAATTGCCAGTAGATCGGAAGACGAGTACAGTCATGGATACGTGTTCACCGATAGGCCAGTGGCCAATAATGAGAAAGTCACAATTCAGGTGAATAATATGCAAAAATCTGGCACATATTGTTAATGTGTGCTAATATAAGATAATATCTTGATTAGATAAGACTGCTCTCTTCTGTGCGCTAAGTTAGTTGTGCAGAGATTAGAGATTAGAAATTTTCTAAACCTGCCAAAGATGTTTATAAACCCCGGAAAAGCGCGCAGTCGACACGAAAGTCTGAAACGCTCAGCGGCGATTTGTTTGTCCAGAACGTGCGTGCACTGTGTCAACCTGTCCCCCTTTCCTTCACCTTGAAAGGGAACAAGGGACGAAATTGGAACGAGAAGGGAGTATCATGTTTCTCGTTGGTGCGCCAAAACAACCGGAAGTGACAGTTGCAGTTCTCTGCTGAAACTGATTCGAGTGGGATATAGGAAGCTATCGAATCGGATATGTTTTACGAATCAAATAGAAAAGGCAATTCGTAAGTATATCAAAAATCTAAATAACAAAATCTTTTATATTCTGAATCTTTTCAGATCACGAAAGTCCTCGATCTCTACACTGGCGGTCTCGCCGTCGGCCTGACCTGTCAAGATCCAGCGACCCTCCGAGGCGTCGAGTTGCCCGCTGACTCCTCTGATCTGGTCAATTTCCCCGACATGTACGTGGGTATCAAGGACGTCGCGAACAAGCCGCCAGTGAATACGAAGCTCAGCTTCTGGGTGTCGGATAAAGGTGAGCAACGAATCAAAAAATAATTAAAACCAAATACTAACCGCTTTCCTTGTCTTCAATGAGAATTACTCTTGTCAGCATTATTTATTCGGTTGTCTCAGTATTCTCGATCCTCTAACAACTAGATGAGTTTCAGAAGACAAGGAAGAGATCGATATTTTTTTTTATTGTTTGTAAACTTAAATTTCAGCCGAGCTCAAGATCCAAATCGACGATCGTCCGGCGAGGACGTTGATCTACGTGGACAACTCGTTGCAATTGTACTTCTATTTCGACGTCTACGGATCAACACAAGCCATTAAACTGATAGGTACGTTTCTTCTAAATTTGAAAAAATAGCCAATTTTTTGAAAAAATAACAAATTCCCTGATTCAGGCTCCACTCCGATTAGTCGTTCTCGCTCCCCGCACTCTGCATCATCTCGTCTCTCAGAAACGATGATGCCCACGCACGTTGCTCTCCCACCCAGACCGACCACGAGGACTGATTGTGAGTTTATTGAAGATGGAGATAATTGAAGTGCAACAATCATTTAAACCAAAAATCAATCCAAATCAAATCCTACTTTCAAATTTCATCGAAAGTGGCCTACGATTGTGAGTTTACTGGTTGTTGTGATATTTTTGTTCAACTACACATCTCCTCCCTAATTTTCACCATAATAATTTGATTTAGCAAATAAGTGAAACTCATTTGGTTCTCTCAATTGCCAATACACGACTCAATCCAAAGCAATCGAATCGCAATCCAAATCAAATCAATCAATCAATTTTCATCAAATTCCCAGCAGTAAAGTTCGCTGATCTCGTCTGCAATATCCTATCTTGACCATTAAATCTTGCTCGAGATAACTCGTCTGCTCGCTCTTTTTGTAGGGCGAATTGGCCAACTTACTCATCCCCATTTCCGTTTCAGCCTCTGACGTCACCGCTCTGTCCAGGAACTTCAGCACGTCAATCACGAGTTCGTTTCTGATCATTGCATTTTTTGGCGGTTGTGCTATCGAGGGAACAACATACAAATAAGACATGATTTGAAATATCATAAAGTATAATATTTAAAAAAATAATAATAAAAAACTGCAGTGGATTCTGCCACCGGAACGGTCAATATTCGTCCGCCTCTACCGGCGCGCAGAGACCGAGCCATCCTTGACCTCCTCACCGGAAACGTCAACGATGACGATCATCCGCCTCTCCCGCCGCCTCTGACTCCTTCTGGTTAGCAAAAACAAATAAAAATACATTTTTATTTGTTTGTATTATTATTTATATTATGTTCAGGCCTCTCCTACCGCGAGTCATCCCCCGCTCTTCCCACTCGACCAGCACCCACCCTTCCCCCAGCATCTTTCAGACGACCGCCCGCACCGCCTCCGTATGTTACTATTTTTAATTATTGATTATTTCAGATATTAATTAATAATTCCCAGAGTCAGCTCGATTCCCTCGCTCACTCCCCGCTTTGTGCCGTCGATTCCGCCGCCGACCGAGGCGCCTCCGGCAAGGCCGAAGTGAGTATTACTGATCAACTGTTTGGACAAAAAAAAATTAAAAAATCTTTGAAAAATCAATAAAATTGTTTTTATTATTTCATTTTCCAGACCGCCCGTGATGCCAGTTACTCCTCGGAATGCTTCTCCCGAATCTTCATTGGGAGCTTCGGCATCGTCGAATACGCTGACGGACGAGGCGGAGGAGTGCACAGGTGATTGTTTTTTATTTGTTTGCTTGTTGTTTTTTATTATTTACAATTCATAAATTTCAGTGTGCATGGCAGCGCCGATCAACTCGGTCATCTATACGTGCGGCCACATGTGTATGTGCTTCGAGTGCGCGCTGCAGACCAAGGCGAGTGTTTTTTTTGCTATTTTAACTGAAAAAACTCAAAAAACTGATTTTAAAATTGACAAACCACCCGAAAACCTTAGTCCCTGTTCAATCATTTTGCCACTTTTCGATAGGGGCACTACTGAACAACAAAAACGCAACAGCCGGAACAAAGTTGTGATGAGCGATGAGTTGTTTGAACACACTATCACAACGATCACGGGAAAAGTGGCCTGGAAAAACGCATTCGATTAATTGATGTAATCGGAGCAGGAAGTTGCTTTTTCAATTAAGACAATGCGATGCACGAAAAACAGCTGCTGCTTCAAGGCAAAGTTTTCGAAGAAAAAACGAAATCTGATCTGATTCTCAAAGAATGAAGCGTGACAGATCGTGTCAGTGGGTGGATGGAATGCAATTCCATCTGCATAATTGAATTGCCTCGCCCACTTTTGACGATTGGTCTGATCCCATTCGATGTTCTTGTGTGTCATGTAGCGAGAGAGATTATGGGAAATGGAGAGAATCAGGGTTTCTAACTCTTCTAAACTCATTCCATTTAAGGAACTCGGTCGAGGCTGCCCCATCTGTCGGAAACAGATGACTGACGTTATCCGAACGTACAAGACCTAATATTGTATTGTATTTGATGTATTTAGTGTATCGCCCAACGAGTGTTTTGTATCATTATCAGTAGCCCTCGTTCCCCATAATCAGTTCCCTTCCTCCTCCGTGCTAATCTATTTCTCCGCCTATCTCTCTTACGGTATGCACTACGTTAAAAGACGAGCGAGCGGGCGAGCCATTACGCTTCCTGCGCACCTTTTGCACAGAGTTCCTAGACTGTCCCATCTTTCCCAGACCCCTCTGACCCTCGTACCTTATCACCCAGATCTTGCCAGTCCCTCACCCCCGATATCTCAGATATCATCGAGAGATTACTAACCACCCTCCTCCTCCGTCCCCGTCATAATCAAATCGATCCCCGTATCGAGTACGTGCCTTGTGGTCGCTCCTGGCCGTTCACCTCTTTCCCCCTCCTGTATCCCTATCACTTAGGTTCGAGCATTGTTCTCTTTCTCTTTCTACCTGATGAACAACGATAACTTTGAAGCAGCTGTTGTCATGAGATCCTTGAGGCTTGAGAAGCTTCTCTCGCTGTAAAATTCAGTCTCTCCATTTTGCGTGATCTCTCGACGGGCAGAGAAGCGCTTGAAATTTCGCTCTCGTTTCTCGAATGCCGACGCTGATGCACGCATCTTCTCTCCTTCTCCTCTCTCCTTAGTATAGTATAACGTCCGGTTTGGTGCTAGCGAGACGCTGCCATTCAAGCTTCGTTTCTCCAACTTCCCCACTATCGAGTTTCACGCGGAGACACGGTTCCAAACTGTCTTGTCCCTTCGCTCTCGTTCCGCCTCCTATCACAGCCTACATTCCCCCATTCCCATTCAGAGCTCCAGCCATGAGTACCGCAATCCTCCGGCTGTTCTCGATTGCTCTGATCGTAGTGGTATGTGCATTCCTGACATAACTCAAGCCTAACTCTCAGCCTGGCAAGTTACCGTAGCCCTAGGCTACCGTACGTCGACCGTATCTCAACCGTACCTTCAGATCGCCCTCGCCAAGCCGCTCAAGGATCAGTACGAACTAGAGACGGCCATTCAGGATGATATCAACGTTCATCGAGTGAGTGCGATTAATGTTTTGACTGAAAATGGAAATGAATTCTGTGAGGGTTTCTTTCAATCTTTTATCAGAGTTATTCGATCACAGTGTTCTAGGTGGAGGGTAGACCAACAGTATTATCCCATTCCTCCACCGTGTTCTAAGCGTGAAAAGGAAGGTCTTGTGCACTATAACCAGAGCAGTTCTCTCACTTCCAAATCACTGCAAGGAACGAAAGAAGAAGTCTGAGCGGAAGTTAGAGAAAAAGGAAGAGATTGGAGAGATAAGCGATAGGATATTGCGTGAAAAAGCCTTCACACCTTTGCAAGCGGGGAACTAAAAGAGCAGAGTGCGGAGGCGTGGAGTTTGATGAGTTGATCGGGGATTTAACGGTGATCAAACCATCAAGGAGGACACTATTCGAGATAAGAATGTCACCTACTTGCAGACTAGCAGCCTGATGGCAGGATAAGTGAGATGAAACGAAGCAATTTCAGGTGATGATCTACTCGAAGACGTACTGTCCCTACTCCAGAAGGCTAAAGTCGCTGCTGACGAAGTACGACATTGATGACATGAAAGTCGTCGAGTTGAACAAGGAGGATCAGATGAGCGAGATGCAGGTTTGTTTCGAAGACTTTTATGAAAATCATGATGGTTTATATAGGACATTCACGTTTGTACTATACTACTACGTTTGTACTAAAGATAACTTAACTTGGATTCATCACTGAAATGTGCTCTATGCAAGCGTTTTGATATGGGATACGCATCCCTTTTTCTTCCGTTCTGCGGGAGCTTGAAAGCGAGGGTTCTCTTACCTAGTGTAATAGCCATGCAACACCCGGAAGTGAGGGAAGGGATACGGCTGTGTTTCTTTTCGGTTCTGCATCGCAGTTTCACGCCTATCGAGTACTGCCTTGTGACTGATTCTATTCGATGAATACTGACCAAATAGGAACTAAATTAACTTTTGCATACCAAGTTAGGTAGGAACGGAATGCGAAGCGTTGATCACATCATCAATACAAACTTGATCATCCAATGCAACATTTCACTGTTACAGCGAACGGTTTTCCTATGGGCGAACGCTTTGTTTGAAAATAAGTAGAACGGTACCGACCCTAAGGCGGCGGAAATGTCCATTATGCTGATTGGTCTCATTATAGAGGGCACTGAGACACGATTAGCTACTTCAGAAAACTGCATAATGCGTTCTTGCATTTTCTTCTAACCTTATTAGCCCACTCGAGTTTGGAGCTCGCGAAAAGTCCATTCGAGAACCAACCGCGTGCACTCAATGCACAGGGAACTGCATGGGGATCGGTGCGGATCCAAAATGGGTCTTCAATTGTCATGATTCAAGAAGCTTATCAAGCATCGCATAGTTAAATTTTGAAGAATATTTTAAAGCAACAAATGAAGGATCTGGGCTTCATCTCGGCAACAATGACCTGGCATACCTATATTATTGATTTTTTTAGGATTTCCTGGAGACCTTGAGCAGTCGTCGCACCGTGCCCCAACTCTTCCTCAACGGTCAATTCGTCGGAGGCTACGATGACATCAAGCAACTCGATGATGACGGCGAATTCGAGAAGAGACTCATGCAGGCCGGCGCCATTCCCTGGAGAGTCTAGACTAGACTGAAGTCTAGACTGTAGGCCCAATCGATCGAGAACTGACTCAGGACCGCACTTCAGAGATACTGTAATAATTCACCCTTTGCATACGGTAATCACCCACACATTGTATAGCCTTCTTGCAATAATCATTCAACCCGATTTCAATTGTACATTATCTTAGAAATGAGCTTTGTCTTTCATTCTTCTATTCATCTCCTGCTTAGTATCCCGCCAGTGATAGAGTATCATCCAATTCGCGGGTTGTCATATATCCACTCTTGTTCTCTACAATTCTAGATACCAATTCGCCCCGTTTTGATAGGATGAAAGACGATAAAACAGAGCTAGATCGGATCGACCTTGACTGTGCAAGTTTGTCGAGAAATGCGGGTTGGGAATATCGTCTGCCTCTCACTTTCACACGCTCTCTCGCCTCGCTGAACAGTGAAACATAACAGAGAAAATAGACAGACGATTGCACAGGGAACGGGAACGACTAATCGTTGACCAGCCGGGTACAAACTGGCGGTAGCCGAGGAGAAAAACAAGCCAGTCATTCCCCTATCTGTGCTAGACACCCAGCCTCCACTAGGGAGGAGGTCAGAGCATATCATGAGTAAGCGAAAGAGAGGGGACACATAATAGATCGGCGTTCCCATAAAGGGTCAAGGTGGGGGCCTTGGGTACTAAGACTCTCGCCAGGCAAACTATAACTTTCCTGGATGTTACCTGGTCTTTGACGGTCTCTACTCCAGTTTGGCATCCAGGCACAACCAGATGCCGTCTATTTGCTCAGTTCACGTCAGTTTCTCCTCCTACTCCTCCACTCTTCTGCTGATCCTCCTCCATTCCCACCCCCCGTTCCTATATCCTCAGTCCATCTCCGCCCCAAAAAAGGGTCTAATATAATTCATCACTATTAGCCTCTGAATCCTCACTCATCGTCTCCTCTCTGTCACTAGAGAATAAGAGTGCGCCCTCTCTCCCGTAACAATGAAATGTGTTGCACAAGAATAAGTAGGAACCGGCTCTGAGAGAGGATCCCCCTTGGATCACGACTCTCTTCCCCTTACCCCAACCCTGTTCCCTCCGGTCACTCGCGCGGCTTATTCGTTATTCCATTGGAACGTAACTCGCGTTGGTTTGAGCAATTGTGCCGGTTGTGGTCTAGATCTCGGTCCTTTATCAGCACGTAAGTTCATCGACAATGGACTAGAAACGCCCCGCTATCATCACTCATATGATTCAATCTCTCGCTCTATTATCATCGCCGATCCCTGCCAATCTCATTGTAATCTCTCTTCCCGCTTGCTTTTCGATTAACATTTTGTGGTCACTCCAATTTCCTGTTCACTCCGCATATTCCCCCCGCACTACGAATAGTCGACTTCCAATTACCTTCTACTTTGTGGCGCGAGAAGTGAGTTGTTTGTTTTGTCCTTCATGTAGAGGGATACAAAGGGGAATCGACTTGACATACATATCAAACCTGTGCGGATGTGTCGCTTTTGTGTTCGCTCAGAACTTTCCGTCCAATCACAGTTTATCGGTGAAGGATCTCTCCGAGTTTGAACGTTGGTTAGAATCCTCAAAGTCATTTTTGCGCAGTTCTTTATCCATGAAGGATCTTTCTCGATGGTTTTTATCCCCGAACGGAAATGATGGGCTCCTCTTAGCTGCCTGTTCAAACTCCGGATCTCATTCTTAATTTTCTAGAATCACATCACTCACTTTTACTGATAATTGTCCATCTCGCATTACCAACTCCGTTCATTCTGATGGAAAACGGATGATTAGCCCGAATCATCGTTCAAATATCATGCGCACTTAGTCACCACTTGTCATCTATGATGAGTGTATGCACCTTCCTCTTTTCCCCATTTTTTCCGCAAATTCGTGATTTTCTATCGAAAACTGAGCATAGATACTGTAATTTTATAGCTTATTATTAAAATTTCCTTTTTTAGATGAGTGCAATCTCTCCGTCTTCCCCCACTCGAAATGTGGCCGTCCTAGTCCTCGCTCTGGTCATCGACATGCTCGCATTCACGTGCATTCTGCCCCTTTTCCCGTCCATTATATCCTTCTACTCCAAGGAACCGCACCGGGTACGATACATTTTTTGAAAATAATGGGAAACTTTGGGTATTCCAAGTTCTTCCCGTCTAATATCTCCTTATAAGGAGCCTCATAGGGTAGTTCCATTAGCATTCCACCATCTTCCTTAATTTTGAAAATAATGTCCTTGTGTTAATGGAGAACGCATCAGGATTCATTAGCATGACATTATATTTTGTTGACAAAGGACCAAAAATTGCCTGGTACGAATTATTGAGCAATTGTTTTGCGGTGAACTAACCACTTCTTCTCTTCATCATTCGAAAACCTTCTCGTGTTTGGTCACCTTGCATCCGGTGATCGCCCCCTTCGGCAACTGTGTACACAAGCCAAATTCAAACAGGAAAATATGAAAAAATCGTCCCCACTAAAAATTAGTATGGAAAACCACAGTAATTTCGAAAAAATGTAAAAAAAGATTTTAAAAAATCGAAAAAAGTATGACCCATTTCAGGATGGTCTCTACGACTTCTTCGTCTCTTCCCTCGCTTCATTCCAACGGTTTATTGGCGTGCCATACAACGAGCGGTACAACAACGTATTCTTCGGAGGTTAGCCCATTTTCTGTAACTCTGTTTGCAAATGGTGTGTTATCGCAAGATACTGGATGACGTGAAGGTGTGTAAGTTGATGTCGCAGACAAATATAAATTCAGTGTAGAGTAACGTTCTTGGTCCCTGAGCCAGGATACAGTCAATGATACACTCGATGAGATTTGAATTCTCAGGTTTCCTTGGTTCTCTCTTCTCTGCTCTTCAATTCATCTCTTCTCCCACTCTCGGAGCCCTCTCGGATGTCTACGGTAGAAAGACGATGCTGCTTCTCTCTGCTGCAGGCACTCTCGTTTCACACGTTGTAAGTATTATTCGTAAATTCGTCTAAACACAGAAAATACGGCGCATACAAGTAAGATCCAAGCACGACTGTTAGCCCAGATTGCAATTATTGGGGCCCTAAAATTTATTTTGTCCTTGAGTCTGTGTAATGCCACGGTCCCTCAGCGAACAGCTTCAGTTCTGTTCGCGAAAAGGCAGCGAAAGACTAATCTGATTAATGGTTACTGGTCTTTCTCTCTTTTTTCTTCCTTCGCGGTTCCTTTGATCTTTCCGCCTGCTTCCGATTAGCTTCCAAGTGGGAAAATTGCGTTGCTGAGAAAAATCTTACTCTCTACGATACAAAAGCACGTCCTTTCTATCAAAAATTAGTCCCGCATCGGGCGAAAATGACTATAATGTTCATACAGAATCATATGGCGGTATGATTGTGGATATTACCTGTCAATCACCTTTGGAGTTAATTATCAAACCATTTGGAGAGCTGCGAATGATGCGTGAAGGAATTGTGCGGGAAAGGTGCAGGAAAGGTGGTGGTTCAAGCACAGTAATAAATAAAACACAACACAGCAAATCAACTATCCTTTTAAATTTTCTAGGGACATATTGTCAAATGCAACTGGCTTCGTGCCGACATCTTTACTCTTTTCGCTCTAGGAATGTTATTTTGTTGATTACTTAGTGCTAAAGGGACCATAACTGTGCCGTGAATCACGCGTAAATCAACTTCATTTCGTAAATCACTTGCTTAATTCCAGATGTGGCTTCGCGCGGACACCTTCACTCTCTTCGTGCTCGCCCGCATCATCGGCGGTCTGTCGAAGGCGAACGTGAACGTGGCCACTGCCATTATCGCCGATGTTTATGAGCCGAAAGACCATCCCAAGGGAATGGTTAGTCGACGAGGTTCTTTGTGGTTCAGGGAACGGTTGGGTAAAGAAGGAAAACAGTTGTTTATCATGCGATAACCGGGTTTCGGAGAACAACTGGAGATCTTCGATACCCACTTTCTTTTTTGGAACACGTCAAAAAGCTTGAGAGAAATGAGTGGAAATGAGAGGAAATCTCGCACATGGAAGGGAAGGGAAGGAAAACGTAAAATATCTTTTAATAGGCTCTCATCGGTGCTTCCTACTCGATCGGATTCCTCATTGGCCCTATGATCGGAGCCTACTTTTCCGTTATTGCACCCAAGTAAGCACTCTTGTCTTCATTCCCTCTCAATATGTCAAGTTGTGAATCTATTTTTTAAGAAGATTACGGTAGTCTTTTGGGGCATACCGACAATTCTAACTAATTCTTGAACAGGAACGCGACTCTCTTCACTCTCCCTGCCCAATTCTCGATTGTCGTTACTTTCATCCACTTCATCATTATCGCCCTCTTTCTGAAGGAGACGCTAGATTTAAAGCAGACGGTCAGTTTCATGATTTCGTCTTTCAAATTTCGAATATGTTTCACATAATATTCAATCAACTCATTATTTACTGTAGAGTAAAAAAAACTAACTAAACAGTACAAACTAAACAGCCATGTTTGCTCATAATCCCTTCATCCAACCCCTCTGATATTCCGTTTTGTCTACTACTTTAAAAAATTCGGAATCACAGTATTCAAATCAGGGTGTCTTGCCTAATCCCCTCATCCAATCCCCTCTCTTATCAGAAGTCGCTCTCCTCGGTCACAGGCCGCGCCTCGCTCCTCCTCCGGCCATCTGCTCTATTCAAATTCAGTGCGGTTAATGCGCCGACGGAAAGTGAGCCACCCCATCTCTCCCTTTCTATCCCTCTCTCAATACACTCGATAATGTATTCGATAGGGACGGCTGTTATGAGGCAGAGTGGACAATGTTCGGCCATACTCCCTAAATATCCCTAAATATTATTTGGGGGAAAGCATACTGAACAGAACACTATAGAAAATGAACCGCAGCATTACACTTCTAATAAAAATATATTAATTGTAAGCACTGTAATGCAAGGGTACTGTAGTATGCGGTAGTTATATTTTGGCATTATCACATCGACTATCGACTACTAAAACGCTAGGGTACTGTATTAGACATGCATGATTTTTTGCAGAGAAACAGCGAATGGAGTCGATCGGCTGGACGTACTTCCTCTATCTCTTCCTCTATGCCGGCCTCGAGTTCACCCTTCCTTTCCTCACACATCTCAGATTCGATTTCGGCAGGTAATTAAAGTTACCCAACAAGGACGAAATTTTTTTGAACGCGCGAGGCTCTCGCCACGAAGGGACTGAACAGACAGTATCCTCAAAACGGCGTTAATTTTTTGTTTTTATTGATTTTTAGTTTTAGTCATCGCTTCTTTTGGCAATTTTGACCAAGAAATGGAATAAGAGATGACTGAACACAATAAAAGAACAGCACAAAGAAAGGAAGAAATCGCACTGAAAGTGAAAAGGGGCGGAGTCACATCTCTGAAAATGAAAATGGGCGGAGTTACACCCCATCCTGCTGTTCAGGCACTTGTTTCAGAGGCATTTTGTGGCTTTATTATTGATTTTTGATATTTTTTAATGCGCGAGCATTACTAATTCGACCATTCTTTATGCAATAAGAGAATAAAAATTATAGGTCAATTTCGTCCTTGTTGGGTAACTTTAATGAGGGAAAGCAGGAGGGCGGGGAGATTTATCGAGTCCTCGCCCTTTCGACTTGAGAGGTGGATGGGAAGATTAATTTCGACGCTACTAGAATATCCATGATGAAATATCGATTACAGCATGCAGCAGAGCAAGATCTACCTCTTTACTGGTATGCTGATGCTGCCTATCCAAGGAGGTTATGTGAGGAGAACGCCGCTGCATAAGTGAGTCAAGAAGAAATAATAGCCTCGAAACCTGTCAAACCCTATTTTTCAGACAGAAAAGACTGGCGGAAATCGGGTTGATGTGCATAATCCCCGCCTTTCTCATCTGTGCCATAGCCAATTCCGTCTATGCCCTCTACGTGGGACTGGCACTGTATGCTATTGGTGAGGAATCAATCGATATCTACAGTATCATTACCGTAATACATCGACTAATGATCTTTTTCAGCCTCAGCAACTGTCGTGCCCACTCTTACTTCTCTCATCTCCGTAGTCCATGAAACGGACAAGGGAGCCGTTGCGGGAGTCTTTAGGTCCATTGGAGCACTGGCCAGGGCCCTCGGACCGATCTTCGCATCTACTAGTGAGTTTTTTGATATTATCAATGTCACTTTTTTAAATCTAGCAAAAATGTTATGAAAAGCATTCAAGTTTGCTGAAATGCGGAAAAGACCTAGAACTAGGCCCAAACAAGTGGACGGGATCAAAGTACTTGCTAAACGCATCCTCTGCTGATCGATAGCCATCTCCCAATCCCCGCTATCACCCCAATCATCGGCCAATATCTCTTATCAGAACGATCTCTAGATGAATGATATCCACTCGTTTGTTCCCTTTCTTCCAGTCCTCACGACAGATGACAATCAAAGGCAGTCACCAATTATGAAACGCGGTCTGCCTCTTTTCCCCCTTCTTCCTCTCCCTTTCTCCCCATCCGGGGAATGACCAGTCCGTCCTCTTGGTCTAACGAGCACATTGACTCCATTCGCGGGCGAGGCAGTGTGTGATTACGAGAGAGCAGAAGTCAGAGGGACTAGAGATCATAGGATATGGAGAGGGTGGAGAGGGACTGATTGGCCGATATAGCTCTCATAATTCATGCTGGTGTGTCCCATAGTGCGCTAATGACTCAAGTAGGTAGAAGTGCGAGAGATCATCGCGTTTCGTCAGCTCGTAAATGGAAGAAAACCTCATTTGCATCGCTGTACGAGCAGCTAATCACTTTTGCTGCACTTTGTGAGAAGGACAAAGCAGTCCTATTAGGGTAGGAACAAAGGAGAAGTTTAGAGACATATCCCCTCAGTTTTTTATTGTTCGGACGAAATAAAATTGATGTTATAGTGAAGAAGCAACGGTACAGGAGAAGTACGGAAAAGTAGAGACTTATACATTCTGGTTGCAGTTTTCTGGTTGCTCGGACCCAATTGGTGCTACTCGATCGGAGGAATTTCCCTTGTACTACCACTCATCCTGCTGCGACGAATTCCCAATGTGGAGAGTCCACTCGAGAAGGAGAAGATGAAATAAGGGACTACCATGTTGAGGGTCCGGATTCTTGCCTGATTGGACTCAGATTAATTCGAAAATCAGATTTTTCCCTTGTAAAAACTAGACGTCAATTGTCATATCTACTCATTGTTGGTGTAGCTTTTCATTCCCTAACTTCGAATACTTGTACATATTTCTTGCGTAGTATCACCTAAAATAATCTTGTTCGTGATAAATATTTTGCTCACTGTCCATCTAACGGGCTACTATAGTCGGGACCCACCCCTTACTCATAACTTATTACGCACATACGCACAACACACACACGGTGAGCCTCCTATTCCATCTTGCCTCCAAAATGAAGCCGAGTAAACATTTTACCCTCTTTCCCCACTTTATGTACACCACCTCAGAGAGCCGGGCTGGTAATGGCTCTCCCACAGTATCCCCTTACCACTCGCCATTCGGTTACAGTGTGTGACAGCGCTCTCCTTCTCTCCCACCCTTACGACCTCCTCTTTGTCTGGATTAGTTCCCTGGAAATAAACAGGCAGTAGCAGAACTTTGCGTCCTCTCGAGATTCCCGACTGAACTCTCAGAGGGGAAAGAACAGCCGATTGAAGAAGAGAAATGCAATTTCCTCCCCCCTTTCCCCCACTTCAGCCATTTCTTCCTCGGGGCACTAACCATAATGAAACTTTTTTGAGGCCGCCGGCGCATCTCTCGAGAGAAAGAGACTAGTCGGAAGCATGAGCAGTCCAGACAGCGAGTCTCCTACCCGGATCGCTGATACAAACGAGTCAGGAGAGAGCACAGATTGGGGGAGAGCGCAGAGAAAGAGAGACAAGCGAGAGACAGTGGGGATTGGAGAGAATCCGAGGTCTGCCTACTCGCACTAAAAGCCACCAGAAGAGTTCCCTTCCCCCTCCCTTCTGTCCTCTCACTATAAGCAGATGTGTCCCTCCTTCTTCCTCCTTCCCACTCTGATCTACCCCCCTATTGTCCCTACACACTATACTTCTTAGGGGCCCATCCCCCCATTCTTTATTGGTCATCTGAATTGGTCTCTTGAGTTTCGTATTGCCCCTTCTCCCTCCCTTTTCCATAAGTATGCATCTAGTTCAATCGCCCCATCTCCGTATGATGGATTGATCTCTCAGTTCCGATCAATCGATGTCATCGAGAGGGATAGAGAGACAACCTAATCTGAGACCTCCCCCTCTGCCTCCCCTCCCTCC
>LS555346.1:234649-254845 GCA_900490775.1 Pristionchus maxplancki | reverse complement strand
CCTTTCGGGATGTGATCTACCATTCAAGAACGCCTAAACCCCTTAACCCTATATATAAAAATGATCGGGAGAACGTGCTCTTTAACATGGGCATCAAATGAACGCACTCACTATAACCTGAAAAATTTCGATTTTTTCCCTTTATTGAGAAAAAACATCATCAAACGGCACTATCGCCATAAGATTCAGCTCGAAATTTTGATATATGACGCGAGAAACCGAGCCGATTTGAGCACTTTCCGAGGAGATATTGACAAAAGTTGATTTTTCGGTCCAAAAATTGAGGTACCTTTTTGGCGCCAGGAGACGTGATATCAAAATTCTAAAACCGTGGCAGTGTTAAGGCTTAGTAGGCCTATCTATCCCCACGTTTTGGGCTCTTTCGATTCTTGACCTGTTCCAGCCCCCCGTTGAGGCTTGTTGATCCTTACGCGAACGGCCTCATATAGGTAGACGCTCGTTTGAATATTTCTCATTCTCAAAATGTCAAAGCACTGTGAAATCTGTACCTGTGGTCAATAAATTACAGGCCTTTTTCGTTTGAGGATCTCGTACAAAGCGGCAAAAAGCGCAAAGATCAATCTGTTCTTTCCTCATCCACAGCGCAGAGAACCCCATCGTATAACTGATGAGATTTTGTCCTTTTCAGTTCCATAAGGCATGAATTCGTCCTTCGTCGTGATTTCCAGCTCGCCGATGGGCGCTGACGTCCACTTTCTTCCCATTTTCGGGGCAATTGCCACATTTCTCGGTTCCCTATGCTCCGTGTACTTGATAACGTCGCTCGCCCGCATTCAGTACGTAGCCAAGAACTTCAGGTGAGCCCAAAGTACAACAAATCAATAAATTAATATTTTGCGCTATCAGAGTCTTCCTCGGGCTCACTACTGTGTTCCTGATGGCCAATTCAATGTGCAATGTGGTCATTAATTATGTTGATGCAGGTACGGTATTTATCGATTTTTCAAAGAATTTCCGATTCAGAAGCCGATGTTGCTGAGAATGCCACTGAGTTCGTGTCTGATCTGCGCATGGTATTTCTTTTAAGTCTTAGCCACAGCTCGCGGAGAGGTCAAGAGTAAGGAATGATTACAGTTCTCCTACCACCTCCGAGTGGCTCATTCTTCATCCATGAGTGTTCTTCTTCTGGAGCGAGTGGTGGCCACGCTCCTCATCGAATATTACCCCACCGGGTTCAATTGGGGCCTCCGACTCATTCTCATTGCCATCGGGGTACGGTAGGACTGATGGCTCTTGTAGTTCCCCGGAAGAATGGTTGAGTTTCACTCAATCTTGAAATAAAATTCACTAGGATATGCTTGACCAGACTCTCTTCCGGGGCACTTCACAAGTGCCGGAATGATCAGAGTCTCTCCCTTCTCCATTATCTCTAATCTATTTCATAGATGAGAAAGCATTGAGAGACCCAGCCGAATGTAATTTCGATGAGTAATTTCAATTTCTTTTCAGTTAACCTTCTACACAATCGTCGATCTCATTCGAAGTGAGTAATTTTCAGGGCATTCGATAATAATATTAATTGTACAGTACTCACCCTCTCAATGGACGCCTCTATAAGAACCCTGTTTGGCCTAGGAATTTCCTTCTCGATTGTGGTGAGTTACGAAAAATCAATAATTCTTGGAAAATAAGTTATCGATAATTCTGGAGAACATCAAAGTTTTTTTTATAAATTTATGACGAGAATCTAAATCGAATTTCATTCAGGGCGCTGTGGCGACCGTGTTCCTCAATGAATACCAGTCGCGAATGCAAGTTTACAATTACGTGAACGTCAAGATGACCGTCAAGGTTATTTTTTATTTTATTTTATCTTAACCATGTCGTATCCGGAAGAAGAGCTACTGAAGTGATACGTGCGCGCTTTGAATGCTCAGCTAAGTTACTACGGCGTTTAGCTCACATTGCATAACATCTTATTTCCATTTGATTATTGATTATTTCTAAAGAGTTAAGGTCATAAGTACCGATTGAGCACATAAGCTCTGAGACCCGTAATCAACAGTTAAATTCCCCAGGGCGGAACTAAAATAAACGGAACGGTTTATTCTTCTGCGATACATTCAAAAGTCGCTCTCCCAGAAAGCCCGCAGTATAAAGTAGAGCATGGCGAAAGAAAGAGCGTGGCTTACAGGGTTACTATTAATCGATTTTCCCAGACAACCCGCATTGTCACGTCATCGAGTGTCGTCTGGTTGATCTACCACATCGCCTCCATTGCCATCTACCATTGGCCGATGGACTCTTCAGCTAAAGAGGATCTCCAGTACTTCGTAAGTGTATCGAAAACCGTCTTTTCTTTTGAGCTTCTTTTTTTTATTAATATGCTAATGTTTTCATGAATGCTCAATGAGAAGCCCTAACATCCAGTTCAATCTTCGTAATTGTTGGAAATTAATTTATGTTAAATCAGAAATAAAAATAGGAAATAATATTATTTTAAATTTTGGAAATATAATATTTGAATTTTATTTTATTCAGCTAACCTCCCTGCTCTCCTTCCTCCTTCCTTGTTTCTTTGTCACATCTTCACATCTCCGTCACGGTTTGACTGACCTACCCTGCATCGGACCCTGCATTATCTACCTATTCTGTAAGGATGTGAGTGTTTTTATTTGTTTTTGTTGCTTTTATTTGTTTTACTCGATAATTCCAGAAGAACGAGGAGAAGATGCGTCGCATCCAGATGTCTCGGTACTCGACGAGCGGGTGAAAACCCACGCCATAATCGTTTCAACCCATGTGTTCAACGAGTGTTCCTGCCCTTTCCCTGCCTATAAGTGCGTCGTACCATATGCCGAAATCTCGGTGACATTTTCCGTTATCTCGACCCTTGATCAGCCTGTTTCCCCTTCTCGTTCCTCCTCTTCGCCATTTCAGTTTTGTTGAGAGTTGTTCTTCTCCTGTATGAAGGCAGTTTATCGATCGCGTTCTCGATCCTTCGGCATTTTACTCCCCACTTCGACCCACTTGTATGTGTGCTGGCGTTTCAATACACGGTGCATCGGTGAATTGGAAGGGAAGGGGTAAAAAGGGGGTGGTGGCGAGAGGAGAGGAGAGGTATAGTTGGATAGGGAGTTCTCTCTCTCTCCTTTCCGCCTCTCTCGAAACTCTCTAGAACTGCGCTCTCGGCAGTTCGCAGTTTCCCGTAACTCGGCTGAGTGATCCAACTTTCTCCTCTCTCCCACCCTCCTCCTCCGAATCGCGATCAAACCCTTGTGACTCTACGGTTACTGCCAAACCCATTTGAGGCGCGCGCGAGAGAGGGAAAGGTTGGGTAATCATTTGGGAAGGGCAGCGATAAGAAATTGCCATCCAGGCGCTTTTCTCCTCCTCACTCTGCGCTTTAATTCACCGTGATTTGAAGGATCGATAGACATCTGACTGTTCACTCATATCCAATTCTCGATCAGTACCGATCACAGTTTGCGTAGGTTTCCTTCAGGGGAGGAGCTCTCCTCCCTCGCCATCTCCTCCCTCTAGAACAGTTCTGTTAGAGGGCGCACTCCCCCCCCCCATTGCCACACGATTTTTCCTCCGCGAATCGTTTGCCAACCGTCTCTGCCCTCTAACCTTGCCTCTTCCCCCATTCGCCTACCCCCGTGTGATCCCTAGCCCCGCCGTCCCGAGAACATTTTTCTACAGAGGAGATCGCGACGGGAGTCAACGCAGAGTCAACAACTAGTTCTCAACTATTTACCTCCTCCCCCTACCTATCTCTGCCCCCTCTGCCATCGCACCCCCTCAGCGCGCGCTGTTACTCGAGAGTAGGCAACTATTGTTAGAACAGCGCCCCGTTGTGGACACTCTCACTGTTCCTCCTCTCCAGGTAATGGACCCTCAGACGCTGTCGGCCCTCCTTCTGGGCGGCACCAATGGGTCGACCATCGATCGGATATCCACAGCGCTGCATCTGAGACTGGTTGGACTGCTCAGTCCGACCCTAGATGCGGCCCTCTCTCCCTCATCATCGTCCACCTCGGCAGCCTCCTCGACTAGTCAAATGCAGAGGTATTTTTTGTTTTTTGTTATTTTTTTTATATTTTATCATTTGTTTTTAGTTTGAAGCGTCCGGGCTCGCCCATCCAGTCGTCGCCGTCGTCAAAGAAGAACGCATTCAGCACGGATCTCTTCTCGCAGCTCTCAGCCTCATCGGTCAGTATAACAAATATTTAAAAAACAAAAAAATGTTTTTTTATTCTCCCTGCTCTTTCACGTCCATGACAGCGAGAGAGCGCGCAGAGTGGGGATAGCCATGAACTCTCGTCCGTTCTTCTGTTGACGAGTAGTTGGGATTGATAACGGAGGCCAGAGGGTGAGCAAGAAACAATAGAAGACGTCGGGTTATCACCCCCTCTTCAGTCCATTACGAGGAGCGAAAAAATCGCGCTGACCGCAGCACAATGCTTTACACTCTAGCTGACTCGCACCTGCAAAGAATCCCTGCAAAATCTGGCAAAAGTTCTGCACCGACCGGGAGTCGAACCTGAGGTACATTTCAGAACCTTCTCCTGTCGCCCGCTCCTACCCTCAACCTTCCCGAGATGGGCGTCCCTCCATCTCCCGATGTTATCCACAAGCCGATCGCTATTCGGCCTCCCGGAGTTCCTCCGACCCTTCAACTCCACATTTCGCCTCCGGCAGGCCAGAATCCTACAGTGAAGGAAGAAGGCGACGAGCACTTCTCGGATTCGGAGAGCAGCGACCCGGGGACGAACGAGGACTCGGCGAGCACCGAGTGCATCTCGCCAAGAATGTGCAATGGTGAGATTGTCGATCGATATCCTGACCTACCGAACTAATCGGTAACTGACCTACCGTACCCCTTGATATGGTTGACCTACATTACCGATCGATGTTTTGAACTATGCATGAATCTATAGCTTTGACCAACCGTACCCTTTGATCGATTACTTATGTACCGTACCCTGATCGACCGTATCGATCGATACCGTACCAAACCAATCAATAGCAGGCGTGATCGACACGTCGGCCATCTTCTGCTCCGTGCCCGGTCGTCTCTCGCTGCTGTCGTCCACTTCCAAGTACAAAGTCACCGTCGGAGAGGTACCGTAACCTACCGTAATAGATCGATATCATGCGACTACCGTAATCACTCCCTAAGATCTCCCTTTTCATCTCCTTTTCCTCTTGTTCTGCCGATTTCGCTCCCCGATCAGCCGTTTATCCGGTGCAAAACCCTCGCGCATCACAGTTCAAAGTGAAAGTGCGTGCCTCTCGATTTTCTCCACTTTCACCTCTCTTGAAACTCTTTTCCAATGCCATCATCGTTTCTCGAAACTGGTTGTGTGAGCGGCGTTCACATCTCACCCCTTCTTTCCCTCTCGAACCGATCGAAAACTCATCATCATCAAAAAGGCCCGAAGACTATCGAAAAAGGGCTGGCAGCTTAGGAGAGCTACCGTATACTCTCGGTCTCTCTCTCGCTTCTGTCTGGTCTCTCGCCTCTCGAACACTGTCGCATCTCTCTCCCTTTCCTCATTGAATCGCGCGACTAACAGGGGGGAGGAAGTGGGGGCGGTTACCTTGAAGGGACAGTGGCTAAGGGAAAAGACCTTCTGCATCGCATCTCATCTATCTTCTTCCCGCGTTCTCTCCTAATGAGGAAAAGAGGGGGGCAGCAGGGTAGATCAATTGAGAGAAAGAGTAAACCCCCCGACAGTCATCCATTTCGAAATGGCTTCTCGGAGAGATTGTGGACACACTCAATGAGTCAGCCGCTTACTGTAGGGAACTGCTTGCTTTTCTCCTCGAGATTCTGATCTTTGATCTTTGGTCTCCTTGATAATTAGCGCATCGGTCAGCATTCTGCCGCAAAAACCTGAAGGATGGTCGAGGTTTTCTCTCGGTTTTTGCGTTTCTCGTAACCTTCGAGTGCACATTTCGTCTCTGCTGGCGGCCCCAGGGTCGTATGGGGAGGGAAAAGGTGAAACCGAATGGCAGAATTTGTTCAGATGGAATGGATTTGGAGATGGGAGAACTGTGAGAGAGAAGTGATCGTGGAGGCGAAAAAGGAAGGGAGGGAGCGGATCGAAAAGAGTTGAAGGACCCTCGGCTTAGACAGTTTTGTTCATCAGGTGACCACTTTAGGGGGTATAGAGTAGTAAGGGAGGAGGAGAGGGATGCGGGCGGGGGATAGAGTGATCTTGTGACTGTGTGTCCGAAATTCCTCCGCCTTTCGCCTATTCTCCCGCTCGATTGGAGGGGGAGATGTCTCTCTCTCTCCTATCTCCTCCTCTCAGAATAGACCACGTTTAGGAGGCACAGAAAGTTAAAAGCGAGCGAGAGTTTACTCAAGTATTCTCTGTGTCTGGGTCTCCTCGATCGGCGCGCTCTCTCGCCGTCTCTATTCCTCACGGGGAATAAGTTTGTGTGTGCAGGGCGCCCCTGGGAGAAGAAACACACCGGCAAATAGAACTCGAGGGAAGGCGAACCCTCGATTTAGAATCAATGAGTACGAGGGGTGAAACTGGCCAAAGTGGTAGACATTGAATGGTCGAGAATTACTCCTTAGATAGTTTGAAGTACTCGAACAGACTAACAAACCTACCGTAACTTAGTGATTTGCTGCTACCGTCTACTGTATTCATTACCATACTCGGCGAGTGCTCTGGAATCGTCGATGCACTTGTGTTATGATCTGTCACTGTTTCTCGTCCGTGTCCCTTCTCTCTCTATTGACTGGACGCTCCCTTGAGGGGTTGATGTCATGCGATCGGAGAGTAGGGAAGAGGCGAAAGTGGGACAGGCTTTTGACCTTTCCCCTCTCCATCTAGGCTGTCTAGACTGTTGCGAATGCATACTACACTGAAGTCAATATTGAACCGTTTGAGATTTCGAAAAAAAAAATTATGGGTGTGTCTAAAGATCGAAACCGTAGGCAGCTACTGTAATCCTACTCATCAGCTATATTGTTTGGGTGGCGGCGGAACGCCGAAATGTGGTCAATCGCGTAATAGTAGCAGCGGATTTGGACCACTGCGCGCAATGATAATAACGTCTCTCCCCTTTTTTCCCTATCTCGCTCCTCGCTACCGGATTGTTACTCAATAGGGGCTCGAACGATGGTTGGGCAATAATTCGCCTCCCGGTACATCCGATTTGGATCTCGAGAGAGAGAGAGAAAAAGATAGGGATCCAAAAGTGGATCCAACTGCAATCGCAATACTTTTCTGCACTGTCTGACTGTAGAGATCACGCAAAAATAAGAGATTCTCATCCTGTGGTAGGAATCTTTCCACTGTTTCCGGAGAGACGCGTCTACCTCAGCAATATTTGCGCAGCCGTTCCCCCCTTCTCCCTCCATCTCTCACTCCGATTACCGTCGCTCTCTACCGTACTCTCTCCACTCACTCTCGATCGATCGATCGTTGTGGCCACACACGCGTACACATAGTGGGGCGGGGAAAACATTTGCCCCTCTTCACCATTCCCGGGAATGGGCCGACCCCCGTAGGGCGGAAGAAGAGTAGTGGATCGTGAGTCAGGGATTGCCCTTTCCCGACTCTTCGACAACAGGCCGAAGTTGTTGCACAATAAAAGGAGGTCACGAGGGACCAAAACACACATGACCAATGCGAAATTCGGCCAGGGGTGATTTGGGTGGGAAAGAGGAGCCGTTGTGGTCGAAAGAAATGGGTGGTGTAATTAGTAATCATGAAAAAAATTAAGAAGTGGACGACGTAGGGATTCAAGTACGAAGATGGGGAATCAAAAAAGTCGAGGGAAATTATTAAATTATTACAATTTCAGCTCCAGAGACGCCTCTCCTCACCGGAATCGCTCAACGCAAGCATTCTCGGAGGCATTCTGAGAAGGTGAGCACAACAATATTTACAAATATTTTTAAAAAATTGTTCAATATCCGAAAAAATGATCAATCAATTCAGAGCCAAGTCGAAGAATGGGGGCAAATCACTGCGTGATTCTCTCGAGAAGATCGGACTGAATCTGCCTGCAGGAAGGCGCAAGGCAGCTCCCGTCACCCTGCTGACGTCACTCGTTGAAGGTGAGTATTCAGAAAAACTTATTGTAAAAAATGAAACTGCCGTTGGAATAAAGGTTGATAGAACAGGGCACCAAACGTAGAGTTCTGAGGATATTAAAATAACGAGCCACACTAATTATGGCACTCGTTCAGTAGACGAACAGGGATTGACAAAACATTTTAAACCCGAGATTAATTAGGTTAGTAGTAAGTTCCGGCCAAGATTAGATCACAATACCAAGAAAGGGAAACGATGAGTGGTACTGATAAGGAGAGAGGGGCAGTGATAATCTGTGCCGCGGGCGCGTCATAGTACGGACAGGGACGGGAGAGGTACGAGCAGAGGGAGAGAGGGGAAAAGGGGAGATGGGTCACTATCATTACTAGTGATAGTCTGCACTTGCGAATGGATGACCTATTGGACCGGCTTGTTAGAGGTATGGCGTTTACTTTGCTTATGGGTACCACGATGAGGTGAACAATTCGATCTTGGTGTTGGTTCTTGGTTAAGAATGGTGTCGATCTTCACTCTTAAATTTGTTCTGTCTTCCAAATTTCATTCTGACAATTCAGGCGAAGCTGAGCACCTCGCGTCGGACTTCTCTGCCGTCTGTGACTCCGATTTTCCCATCAGGGAGATGGCCGAGGCTGCCAACCTCAAGTATCTCCATGAAGACGAGTCGGCCAGAGAGATGAGAAGGGAGCAGATCAGAGCCACCAAGTGAGTTCTTACTTTTTTATACTGGATTTTGCCAATAAAAAAGGGAGTAGTAATCTCAAATAGATGCACAAGGACAGTTACAATTTCATTAGGGAAAACAATGGTCGAACCAGTTTCAAACAGAAACTCTGAAATTGAGATAGTCATTCATTGCAGGTCGATGATCCGCGAGTTTCTCCAACTCATGGACGTCTCGACCTCCAAGGAGGACGAAGCATCCACCTCCAACGACAACAAACTCGCCGCGGGTCTGGAGCTGTTCCAATTGTGCACTCACGGATTTGGAATGAAGGCCGTTGCAACGGGACTCCATACACTCATGAAGTTCGTTATTATATTATTTATTTCATTTTTATTGTTTGTTATTTTTAATTATTATTTACAAATATTCTGTTCAGGTTCCTCGATGCCTCCCTCGATTTCCTCGCCACTCTCCCTCCATCAGCGAACAATGGCAATCTCAACATGTCATCCCTTCTCGAGAACAACCCCTCGCTCCTTAGTCTTCTCAACAAGGAAGTGTTCGCGGCAGCTGCAGCGGCTGTTGCTTCAGGAGCCACCTCTCCCAATCTGCCCAAGTAGAATGTCCTGACCCGTATTCTGATTCCTGTGTCCTTATCACATTCTGTATCACAGCTATGATTCTGTTTATATCATGTCTTGTTGTGTCACCATACTGTCTTTATAGAGCACATTGATATGATAGGTTCAGGACACTTCAAACCATGTACCCACTTCCACTACTAATTCATCTTAGACCAGTGCAGCCCGTTCCCGTCACAGGATGATCCCATCCCTATCAACATTCCAGGATTGTAGATCCTCATTATTCCCACCTATTCGTTCGCTTTGTCAGAGGTTTAATTTGCTTCCCTCGCACTGCCTTGGACTTGAGAGCGCTGTTCTCAAACCTAGTTCGCATCGTATCCCCGTGAAACCATAGGCATTCAGTGAACCCCTCCCTCTGATCCCAGTTACGCTCTCGAAACGCCGTAGACGACGTCTAGTATCCTGTAGTAACGAGTACCTCGATTACCCCAAGTGATGTAAACACAATCTTCAGTCCCGTTGTGCATTTCCGCTTCTTCAGGCATCCCTACCCATATCACCGCAGCACCCGTTCACTTTATCCCATTCACTTCATCCCAGTGGAAACGATCCTTCCCCGCACCTCTAGGAAAGAGTCAAAAGTGTTCCGCTTACCCCCCAACTGCCTCTAGTTACAAAACCAACCTCGTACCCGCTCTCAGCTACACTCGATGGCGATTCGCTCTCAATCATAGAATTCCACCACCCGTAGTCCCCCCGAATTAGAGAAATCACAAGCCATCCCTAATCACTCCTGAGTATTACAACACTAGTACGATAGAACCGCTTTTTTCTAGCTTTAGTCCCGGTTCTCAAATGCTTTCTATGTTTATTATACGTCGATAAATAATTCTGCCGAACAGTCGATCACAAATCAATCGAGTTTCCAGAAAGTTAGTCTGTATTTTTGTTCCTTGTCTGGCGGCATGGAGTCGATCTCCCACGCGCCGGGTATGTTACACGTGCACCACTTTCTCGTGCAGTCGCGAGTAGGATACGGAGGGAATTATATGGACTCTTAACTGAGAGAGGTCGGATGTGTAATCTCGGGAGCTAGGGAGTCTGACTCAGTGCGGGTGGGATCTCCTTCCTGAATTTGACTCCCGTTCATTAGCTTTGCCCGTTTCACTGTGCCAATTTAGTTGGTGTTACATCTTTCTTTTTTCTTGTTTCCACTCGCTAATGTTACTCGTTTACGCGATTCGTATATAGTGTATGGCATTAATCACAGTGTTGAAGACTGCTCGACCTACACGCGAGCGATTTTTGTTCGAAGGATGATTATTCCACGATTGAATAAAAGAGAAACTGATATCAAGTGAGTATTTCCGTCCGGATACGGTAGTCTTGCAACTGACCGTTGTTATGATGGAAGTCCTTCTGGGCGGGAACCGGCGGAAGGAAAAGGGAAGATACATTCCCATTTTGTTGAGCTCTCGATCTGATCTCCCGGGGCTATTACACAGGAATCCGTTCACGTGCTCGTGAGAGTGGGAGAGAGAAGTAGTTCGACGCTGAACGAGGGGGAGGATAGATCAGTGTATTCTCGAGGGGGGCTGCCGCATGAATCCCCCGGCATTTAAATGCCCGATTTCTAGACTTGGTTGTCTTACTATACGAGCTAGTGAGCGATTGAGTCGATCTGTATCCGCTATTCGTCACTGTTCAATAGGCATTCAATTGTCATTGGCTGCATCACATTGTATATTCAATGGCGATCAAGCTCTGTGTTCGCAAATGTTCTTTATCGCCGTTATATTCATTTCGCTGGTTGCCCACCAATAACTACATTTCAGACTGCTCGTTTTACATACGGCTGCCTTTTCTTGTTTTGATGCAGGGATGAAGACCATTGAAGACTAAGACAACAGTAAAAATGAGTGCGTTTCCTCCTTCTCATGGATACGGTAGTTCATTATTTCTAGAGTACAGTGAACTAAGTCATAGATGGACAACCGGGCGTTTCCTGAAAATTATCAACGGAGATCAACAAATCTCAGATTATCCTGAACGAGACCAGAATCTCTTATCTCGAGCATGGATTATGCATCGTTCCTGCTTTGACAAATAGTCCCTGTCTGATGGAATGGCTGTGAGTGTTCATTCGCTGATATGTTGAAACATACTTTGGAACTAGTTTGGAAAGATTGAGTTTCACAAATCGTTGAAATGGGATTAGGTAAACGTCGGTGATGAATTGTGGATAGATAATTTTCCGGGAAATAGAATAGTATCATTTTTTTGCTTTTGCATGATCGTGATCTTTGATCTTTTGCAGGACTACCAAACATGCCAGCACGGCCACACATCACCATTCCGTACGATGGATCCGAAGACTTCATCGCTCCGAATGATTATTTCAAGGTTGCGCGGCCAAATGTGTTGTTATAATTTATGAAATTTGATAAATAATTTTCATCTGTTTACATTTTTTTGATCTCTTGTGTACTTCTACCCCCGGTTTTTGAGACTGATGAGAGTTTATCCGAGGGGTCAAAACACGAAGAAGCAGCAGGTATTACACATCTTTATATCTCTCTCAGGCAATTGGGCTCTGTACTGGTTAAGGGGTCCCATGCGATTTAAGGGGTCCCATGAAAGTTAAGGGGTCCCATAAAAGTTAAGGGGTCCCAAGAAAAGTTAAGGGGTCCCAAGAATGGGCATAAAAAGTTAAGGGGTCCCAAGAATGCGCACAAAAAGTTAAGGGGTCCCAAAAAAAGTTAAGGGGTCCCAAGAATTGAAACAAAAAGTTAAGGGGTCCCAACAAAAATATGCTCTGTAATGATACAATGTCTGGATGAGAACATTATGGCACCATTGGAATGCCAATGCCCTTCAGAATATGATAACAAACTAGAACAAAATAGTTCCTCTTTAGCTGTGACGGATCTCGTGAAATCACCCTCGAGTCACTCTGGTAACAATTTTCCGAGTGGTCTATGCTGAAATCTGAATCTTTCTATGTAGAACTTCAGACATCAAAATTGCAACCGCGATAGAATCGGAGGAAAAGGCTGAATTGTTCTTGCCCTAGAGTCGGAGAGTCAGTATGTGGTAGTGGTAGACATTGCTAGAGGGGAGGGCACACTATTTTACGCTCTTGGGGTTGCCAGATAACTGCACGATAACCACATAGGGCCGTCAGAACCAAATATTAAGGAGTAACTTTTTATTCTAGTAGGTCATCATTTCTGAAGTACATTGGTATTCCAATGGTGCCATAATGTTCTCATCCACACATTGTATCGTTACAGAGCATATTTTGGTTGGGACCCCTTAACTTTTTGTACCAATTCTTGGGACCCCTTAACTTTTTTTGGGACCCCTTGACTTTTTGTGCGCATTCTTGGGACCCCTTAACTTTTTATGCCCATTCTAGGAACCCCTTAACTTTTCTTGGGACCCCTTAACTTTTATGGGACCCCTTAACTTTCATGGGACCCCTTAAATCGCATGGGACCCCTTAACCAGTACAGAGCCGGCAATTGAGTGCCCGTTTTTCGGCCACCTTACGCTAATCTAGATTGCGATTGAGCTGAACTTCGTATCATCTTTTTTGCAGTTGTTATTCATCAATGGTTCAATTTGTTGTATGGATCAACGTTACCGCATGGACAGTTCCCTCCTTCACTTGCATGCGTGTTGCCGTGGAGGAGGACCGCCGAGAGCCACTCCGATTCCACCAATGAAGGCCAAGGTTCGGCAACAACCGGAGGGACCAGGTTTTCAAGCCGTATTTAGAATGTAGCGAGACTTTAGTTACAAATATTGACACCTCACCTAAGTAGAATCTGGTCTATCATTTTAACTGGCATGCGAACCCCAAGTCTCGTTGGTGCACTTTGCGACAAGCACATACGCATACGAAGGGATGTGATAGTCCCGAGGACGGAGAGACAGCTGGAAGTATGAGGTGAATAGCAAAAATAGGAGTGAATTGCAGGTTAACGGTTTCATCTCTCACCCAAGCTGCCGGGGGCGAGCCGTATCTGCCATTTGGCTGGAGCCGTGTGGTGTGTTTCTCTGGGCGAGGAATGTGACGGCCCTTGCGGCCATCCATTTCCTCTCTTTAGTGCCCATTTCCAATAGCTGTGCTCTCTTGTTTTTGTCATCTTTCGCTCCCTTTCTCCTCGTTCGAGAACTTGTCAACAAGTGTGTTGCGTGTTTTCACTCATTTCGCGATCATTTTCTTGACTTGGGGCAGATTTCACGCCAATTTCCTCCCCTTTCCTCTCTCTCTCTCTTCCTCACGTGCGATTTCGTGTGGGCATTGTTGTTTGGACACATAATTTGGAAGACGGAGAGGAGCGAGAGAGGAGCCTCGGGGGAGAGTTGGAACGGGCAAAACCACCTAGTAAGACACTAATGTCAGCAGATACGCCATCCGGTCTCTTGAAAACGCCTCGAATCTCACACTTTCTTCGCTAATTCTCCCTCACGAACCCCCATTAGTTTTAGTAGGCAATTGGTTCATATGACGTGACTGAAGGCGAAAATATCTTTATTCGTGACATTTTTCGAATGCGTAGAGCGTATTTCTTACACCAGCGGGTGCTCAAAATTGTAGCCTTCTCCTTCCTCGCCTTTTCGTGAATTTTTGCATAGCGCCCACTCTCATGTTCGTCATATTTCTCCTTACTCTAGCGCTTGATTCTTGCTCCAATTGTCAATTGTAGGCACTCGCCTCTCTTCTCTCGTCGACAGAATGGATAATACGGAGAATCGTAGAAAAAGGAAGTTGGAGGACACGAGATACTCGGTGAGTTCTCGTCTCTCCATTCGTCCTGCTCTCTCGCAGGTCAGACAACTTGAGAGAGCAGGAAAAGTGGGGAGAGACAGACGAGTAAATATGTATTAATTGATATCTTTGCAGAATCAGCACGCCGATGGACCCTTCTTCGTGAGTCTTTCTTCTCCGCTTTATTGGGTTGTTTGTGTGGGCGCAATAGAGCCCAAAACGAGCGGAAACAACCGCATTTGAGAGTGAATGCCTCGGTTCTCTCCGTTGTACGCGCTCTCTAGTAACGTGAAGAGAGCGGAAATATTTCTCCCTCTCTGCATGTTTTTATGGCAGGAAAAGTGAGAGAGTAAGCGAAATAAAGAGAGGGAAACGCATCTTCATCGCATCTTTATCATAAGTTACATCAGGATCAGAAGAATAAAGAATGGAAAGAATAAGAAATGTTCCTTTTAGAGATGCGACGTGTGTCCTTTCGCCACTCATGAAAGCACCGACTTCTACCACCACACGACCACTCAGCATCAGTTCGTCTCCAACAAGTGAGGTTTTGTTTTAGAGTAAGAGGGGGGGGTGCTATCGGCTATTGATCACGGTCAAAGGGTGGCTATACGAATGATTGCGTAGTCAATCCATAATGTCTCTCTGCAGGTACCCTTGGTTCGGCTGCCCAGTAGATGGATGCAACTTCATCGCTTCATCTCTTTCTCCGTATCCGGATCATCGATCAGTCAGTGATTACCCAATTACAAAACTTATTTTCGAAAATGATATCACCCGCATCAAGTAGTCGCTAACCGCTTCCGTCACCCTACAAATCCTAAGAACTTTTTGAGTCCGCGCGTTGGTGTATGACGAATGGGAAGGAGAAGGGTCTAGAGAGTCTACATAGAGTCTTTGAGCGGAAATTAAAATGGAGTGAAATAATTGTTCATTACTCTGTAGACTTGCCATCCCGAGGTAAAGGATGGCTACTGGGGCATTACGTCTCGCTTCAACGTACAGAATGGTGAGCGCGATTTATCCATCACCTTTCCATTATTTACGTAGGCGCGTAGTATTTAACTTCTTTTTTTATTGTTTCTTCCTCGAAACTGTTTCTTTCAGAGATCTACTGTCCAAGCTGTCCCTGTCGTCCATTCAAGAACGCGTATCTCTTCTACGCGCACGTGCGCCAGTGCCATCACGTCGAGTTCGCCTGGGAGTTTGTGCGTTTTTTGTTGTTGTTGTTATTGTTGCTTTGCTGTTTTGCTTTAATTGTATTGTTTTCAGAAGTTCTGCTGTTCGAACTGCAAGGAGGGCGGCAACGGCAACTTCACGAGCCTCATCACCCACTTTCAGAGGGTAAATTACTTACTAATTAGACTAATAAACTAAATAAATATTTAATTAATTAATTACAGACGCCCTCGTGCATGGGTACGTGCAATCTAAAGTGGACGAGAAGAGTGCCTGTCGAGAATCTGTCGATGATCCACGACCTCGACTTCTACATCAGAAGACGCAACGATCCTTTTCAGCAGATGGATGATGTAGATATGGACTGATTCTAGCACCAAAGAAGCTATTCCAATGGTCTCAACCCACCCTTTCCCATGTACATTCCATCTGGTATTCCACATCCCGGATCAAGCCATTATGCCGGTTCTTGCTTTCACATCCAAACTTGTCTTATTCGCCCCATTGCAACGGTTCTTCCTACCCAATTTGTATTAGTTCAAAACCATTTATGATGTTTATCGATGTAATCGATACCGTTCTATGCTACACTTCCTCACAGTAAATAGAAAATGAATAAATAACTGATTGAGGTATTACGATATACAGACACTTTATTCAAAGAGCCATAATGAGCGATATGAGAGTTGCCACAAAAGTGGAGGTCAGATAACGACTGGCAGTGTTCTCAGCGACACTCTGAAACGGGTTTTGTGTTCAATATTGATCGAAAACTCACTTTGATAATGTCCAGCTCCATGTATTTGTATTCCTTCTTATCTCCAACAGTCTTTTCCTCACATTTTTCGTTGAAGAAGTAAAGGTTTTCTTAATTTTTTATTATTCTATTTTAAAGAAGGAGGGATGCGAAACGGTAACTATGCCAGAGGGTATGTTCGCGCTCTCTCCATTTCGCACGCTCTCTCGCCCGTTGCCTGGGATCAGGGTGATTTGGCACACAGCCAACTCGGTCTAACTTGATTCAGAAACCAGAAATAAACATAGGGTGTTCGGAATTCTGATATGGTTGGAGATAGCTACAAGACTGCGTTTCCAGTTTAGGCACTCAAACTTTGATATTTCTCCTTCTTTAACTCTTCTCACTCACTTTCCACTCTGTGATGCGATCCGATAGTGGCGAATATCTTCGTATCATTGTCTTCCGGGCAACGATAGATGAGAACTGGGGACAATTGTTGCTCATCTGAGAATGCCGTTCGAGAATTCTCGAGCGGATTCGCCGTCAACCTGAGTTATGCTGATTATAGATCTGCGAAAACGAGCTTACATGAATCCCTTCTCTACTTGAAGCAGCGGCACCCCCACTAGTCTGCCCACTCTAGCCTGTAATAGTGTGCAATAGATCAATAATGTTTGTCAAACCTACCTTTCCGTTCTCCACGGAGGCCTCATCATATTGGATTCCATGTTTAGTTTCCCTAAACGAATTATATGTTGAAATGTTCCTATAAATTTGATCACCTTCTCCCTATGAACGTTTCCCTGTCTCCGCTTGTAGTCTTGAAGAGATTTCTCATTGGAATTTCGTATCTATCGCATATTTTCGGCAGTCTATCAAGAACTTCTTGCAAGTTGACTGTTGAGCCACTTTCGTACGGCCCGAATAAGAACAACTGAATGATTTCTTTCTAGTACAATATTTCTGTGTAGTATACAATTACTGGATTTGAAAGAAAGCAGTCATTTTCAACCTTATAAATAAGAACATACCGGATTTGCCGCGAATACATGAGATGCGAGAAGAATATGAGCAGCCACGAGTTGGATCATCATGATACAGCATGCACTGTCGCATCTTCCATTCCTCTATCGCTATGCTGATTCACCCTCGAAGACAGCCAACACAAAACAATGAAACAACGATATATACAGGTATGCGATAGAAGTATGCTACCGATATGCGATATGACGTATTGCGTGGAAAAATTCTGAATAATGAAGCACGCATGTAGGCATTTGTGATCGTCCCGGAACTAAAAATTGATGTTTACCGATCTTCTCTCGGGGATCAATCGAACGATGTGAGTTAGTACAGCACTGTTCACTCCTTTTTTCGCCTCTCTCGACATCAAATCCGCTATTCTCTCGTTGCCTTTTCTGTCTAATCATCTCCGGTTCCCGCTCTGGATCGTGAATTGAGTGACTAGCGAGAGAGGGAGAGATGGGAGGACAAAACCCTGTTTGCATCTCGTCTCTCTGCCCTCTGCACGCTCTTTCTTCTTCTCATTTCGCACCGCTCAGCCTCTTTTTGGTGTCCCTTCTTCCCTCCTCGGGTCGAATTCAATACTCCCAAGCAGGGTTAAGCTGCGCCTCTCCCTCTCTTTTCCTCCAATGACACTTCGCTGTTTCGTAACGGCCGCAAGCTTTCTCTCCTTTGATCATATCGCCTATCGATTTGAACTGTGTCGTTCACTTTTATCTTTCGAATTCTCCCTGTTTTGTTTTGCACCCAATTTCACTAGAATCTCCCTTTTCAATTACATTTTGATCTCTCCCACACGTCCATTCAACTCACTCGATGCCCATATCTAATTACCCCATGACCAGTTTCCGCGCTCCATACTCATACTATCCCGCAATTTTCCTGCCATTATGATCGTAAGGGCATTCTCGACCTAGTTTGGGTTATGGGTGGGTTGGATGTGGGTCTAGTCTGCTTTGCCTAGTTCCTTACTGCTGTTCATGCGTTGCTTTCGTATTTTTCGTGTTTTTTATTTAGATTTTACAGAAAGTCTTTCCACTCATGGGAATTCCTCCGGAACGCGCGTCCGATGATCGATGGAAGGATCTGGTCAGTAAAAGAGACTAAAGGGCAACAGATAGATGTCCCTCTTCTCTCCCCTTTCCATGCCGAGAGGCGCCGAGGCGAGAGTGTATCTCTGACAGGAGCACACACGAGCAGCGGTGTCCGAGTGGTTAAGGAGTTTGACTCGAAATCAAATGGGCTCTGCCCGCGTAGGTTCGAATCCTGCCCGCTGCGAATCTTTTTGCTGCATTTTTCGCGTGATGTCTGTGTGATGGATCATGCAATGGGAATGTTTTGAGGGTGGCGTGGATTCTATAATGGTGAATAATAAATTGATAAAATGGTGAATAATAAATATATAACTTCAGCACGCTCATTTCGTGTCGGAGGCGAGAGACAAAGAAGCTGATGTACTAATCATCGGGGATGATCATGTGGCTCTTCTGGAGCAATCAAATGTGAGCATTTCACAGATAATGAACACGAAGCATTGCATTTAGGCATGATTTTGAAGGTGTTTCTTAGTATTATTGTTCAAATAACGTCTTCTCTTTTACTTTGACCGTTGAGGACAGGAAAAATGAAAGCATCAAGTCATCATTTGCAGTTCTATCGCGATCGTCTGGCAGCCCTGCACTGCTTAGTGTTCGGAATGATGGGAGACACGGTGAAATCGGCGGATTGGCGGGTGACGAACGGGGAAATCGAGCGAATCCCCGCCAAGGTGTGTCCGATACGCGACGGGTTTCTTACCCCCGCTTCCGCACTGTCAAAGCCAGAGTTGTTCTTGAAGATGACAAACATCAGCAAAACAATAATGGATCAGATGCCTTTGACATGTGAAACCGTACAGTACAACTCCCAAAAAAGTCACGGAAATATCATTGATCTTCAGGTAGTGCTTCTCTCCATCGGGCACAACGACGTTCTCCTCTCATCTCCCGATGAGTTCCTCACCCATCTCTCTTCCCTCGTCGACAACGTTCGAGCCCGTCTCCCACAGACCAAGATCTTCGTAATGGTGAGACTCTAATGTCTACTCGCTCCAATTTACACCCATTTCGTCACATTTCCGGTTGCAATAATGCAACAGCCATCTAATCGTTCACTTCATCCTCCGCGTTCCAGAAATTAATTCCATCCGGGCGAAGTGGCGATTCGCCGGTGCGTCAGTGGATTGCATCAGTGAACGCCTCCATCGAAGATAGATTACGGTCGAAAGCATCGGTTATCGACATCGACACTTCCATAATAAGTGAGATGCTTCGATGAATCTGACTAGAAATGCATTAGGACAGTCATTAAATAGGTCAAGAGCACACATCAGTGCTAAATATAGATGTTTTGGGTTTGCATTTCAAATCACTCTTTTCCATATGAGGGCGTTCACGAAAGAGTCGAGCAGATCTGCCTGGGTCTGGCACAGCCCAAAAAGGTCGATTCCCTGAAAGTCCGGTTTTTGGGGTTCTCGAGGGTGCTGAAGACGATGGACATAGCCATTTTTTTATTTGAGCCTTCGTTGGCTCCAGATGACGTCACGTCGAAAATGGTTTTTGTTAAATATCTCAGCCCTCGAGGTTGCTAAAATTAAGCGAAAATGTCTTCCGGGACAGAATTTGATGCTGATCACGCCTGTCTATTTCATTTTTCAAGAAATTTTCTTAGAATTATGAAAATGATAACTTTCCGCTCCTTGATCGGTGTGATAAACCACGTACCTAGATCGGACCGGCTTGACGAGTGGATTCCAAATCTATATTTTCATCAAAATACGATATGGGTTCTGCGAGAAAATCAACTTACAGTGCACGGTTCTTGTATGTAATTCTTGCCATTTCCGCCTCATTTGGAATCCATTTGATCTACCCGAGTCTCTCCGCATTGATCTCTTCCTTTCCTCCTCTCTCCCTTCTCTGCGCTCTCTTCCTTTCGTACGCTATCTCGCTCTGTCTAGGAAGAGATCAATGCGGAGAGACTCGGGTAGATCAAAGGGATTCCAAATGAGGCGAAAATAGCAAGAATTGCATACAAGAACCGTGCACTGTAAGTTGATTTTCTCGCAGAACCCATATCGTATTTTGATGAAAATATAGATTTGGAATCCACTCGTCAAGCCGGTCCGATCTAGGTACGTG
>LS555346.1:34717-234034 GCA_900490775.1 Pristionchus maxplancki | reverse complement strand
TCGTCAAGCCGGTCCGATCTAGGTACGTGGTTTATCACACCGATCATGGAGCGGAAAGTTAGCATTTTCATAATTCTAAGAAAATTTCATGAAAAATGAAATATACAGGCGTGATCAGCATCAAATTCTGTCCCGGAAAACATTTTCGCTTAATTTTAGCAACCTCGAGGGCTGAGATATTTGACAAAAACCATTTTCGACGTGACGTCATCTGGAGCCAACGAAGGATCAAATAAAAAAATGGCTATGCCCATCGTCTTCAGCACCCTCGAGAACCCCAAAAACCGGACTTTCAGGGAATCGACCTTTTTGGGCTGTGCCAGCCCTTGCTCGACTCTTTCGTGAACGCCCTCATATGAGCTGTCCACCGAAAAATGGGCGAAAAATAAATCAGAAATACAGTATTTCTTTACAGACAGTGAGGGTCTGATCGATCGTCACCTCCTCTTCGATTACTTCCATCTGACCCAAGAAGGATACTCTCTAGTCTTCGACAATGTTCATCTCGCCCTCTCAGAAGCTCTCAATCCGTGATTAGCAGACATATATTTCCCCTCCCATCCCTTCCACGAGTCTCCTCCTTCAACCAATGAAATATGCTATCCCCTCTCTCCATCTAGACCGCCCGCATTTTCGCTATGTTATCGTTACCGTATTCCCTCCTTACTTCCTGAGTATAGTGCGTCATCGATCTCTCTTGTTCTCACAGTCTCTCGCTTCCTCAATAAACGGCCGGCTTACCAATGTGAGTGCCCCTCTCTCTCCCCATCTCAGGGTCTTCCTTCCTTCTCGCCTACCTCTCTCTCTCATCTCTTCGCCCCTCCTCCTTTCTCATCAAACCGACGCCGATTGTCGTTGTCGTCGGTCTTCCTCATCAGTCCCAGTTCTTTTAGTACAGCCCCTCATTTTCGAGAAGCACCTCCACTGTTGTCCCCTTTCGAAAATGACACATTTTCTGACATTCCATACTTAATTTCGTCTCCTGATTCGATATTCCTGAGCCTCTATACCTCATACCATTACCTCCGTTCCTCCAGACATGGCTGCGCCTCGAGCCTCGATTCTCCCACCTCGGATAGACTTCATCCACAAGGATAGTCCACCAGTCGTCAAGGGAGTCAAGATGAACAAGGGGTTAGTCACCATACTGTACTGTATTCTACAGTAACCCTACAGTGTCGCCTACTCGTACCAGAACGGTCGCTCGACGACGAATAACAACATCGAGAAGGGCGGTGATGTGGTGCAACTTCCTTTTCTCTACCAGGCACCCTCCGTCAGGTCAGTAGTTCAATATCGCGGAACTCCAATTTCCCTTCACTCTTCCTCTTCCACCTACCGTGAAGTGCGCAAAAAATAGCAAAATACCCGCAGTCATGCGACTATTTCGAGTCACCTCGAGCTCTTACTGCGTCAGCATACTTGATAGGTGTGGTGAAATAGGGTTGAGCTAAGCACTTGGTTGCACGAGCTATGATGTGGCCCTTCGGCCATCAAATCCCCGGAAATTGACTTCCTTAGTACAGCAGTGGCTATTCGCGTATCTCCTTTGATAAGGAGGCTGATTTGTCCGCTCGACGATACGAATGATACGAAAGTGGCGTACGTCAGTAGGATGAATAGTGCTATTTCGGAGAGATGTTGAAATGACAAATGCCGTCTGAGCGGATACACACTTTAGTACTAGATGCACTAGAGTAATACCTATTAGACGAGCAGACGAGTGAATTCATTGTGATGCAAATTGATTTCTTTCGGATGTGGTAATTGTGTGATTGCCGCCCGGATGATTGTCGAGATGAATGAAAAAATTTCGGTAAACCCAAGTTTTGCAGGCAAGGAGCCTCCACAGCCTCGCTCGCTCACCTCAAGGGAAATAGTCAGTGTGCATTCTAAATCATTTCGTCTTCTTCTGAGCTTCGATTGGGTCGCGAAAACGCGAGAGAAATTTGGAGAATTTCGTGGAATGGTTAAGCGACCCGAAGGCCGGGGAAGAAATGCGGGTCGGTCTCGCGATCCTCCATCATACAATTGCGTGCGAGAAGACCCGCAATCCATTCATCAATCTAGATACGAATCATCGACGAAAGAGCAGTCGGAAATCGAAGAGGGAAGGCACCGTTCACCTACCGCAGCTGCCCAATCTTCCTCCTGCAGCTCCGCCAATTGACTCCAGCGATCTGGGCATCTCTCAACTCATCCTTCGGGGATCCTCCAAACGTCAGTGATTTTTCCTGCTTCCTGGCTATAAGTCGAACGCTTTCTGGCTAATGGTTCCGTTCGGAACGGCTTCGATAGTGGGCGAGGCCCCGTCTAACCGACGAGAGAGCACGGAAAATCGAGAGAGTCATCGATTTTCAGCGCTGAATCCGAAGGCGTCGACGTCCTCTTCGGAAGCCTTCTCGACGACGCGAAACCATCAACGACAAATACCAAATGGCGACGCGAGAAGGGCGCCAGCAGAAGGTTAATAGAACATTTCACAGGAAGTGTACGCACTAATGTGCTAATGGCATCGTAGTAGATGGCATGTGTACTCGTTGATTCTGATTCCATATTTTTTATGTCGTGTTTGATCGAATTTGTGCGCATTAGCGGGAGTCCACGTGCTTTTTGATAGCTTCCGGCTTGCCCCAGCAGCAAAAACTTGAGTAATCTCTAAATTCAGAGAAACGAAGCTCGCCGTACGCGGGACTTCGTCAGAACGGCATCATCGTCAACGCGTCGGACTCGACGACGCTCCCGCTCCTCTCCGTGACTCTACCGCAGCGTGCCAAGTCAGCCAATGACGTCAGAGAGGAATCTCCGGTAAGCAGACGTCGCATTAGCACCAGTTTTCGAAAACATTACTATTTCGAGGGTTGGCGGGTAAACAATCTTTGCACATTTCATTGCTAGACAGTCTTGCAATGATATTTTGACATTCTGTCATCTATCAGTGGTAATGCATTAGCATTCAGTTAATGAACACGTAATCTATGGCCCGGAGAGTTGGAAAAATGTCAAATACTCAGTCCCGATCAAATGTGAATCACCTCCACGCACCCGTCATTCAATCACTATCTACACAAAGTCTACGCGAGACTGCTGAACGAGCGACCCAAACCGTGGTGAGGAATTTTGACAAGAAAGTATTGCGAGAAGAGAGAGAGAGAAACTGAAACTCGTCAATGGACTACTGATGACGCACGACGTTGAAACTTCTAGTGAGAAGCCCTAACGAACTTTCCTATCTCACCCAAACGAAAACATGACGTCTGTTATGCACATCATTCGGTCGGATCCTTCAAATCTAAGCTCCTTTATCGTTAGTCCCATCTGAACTGATGCAGTCCTCTGCAAACAAGACGAATATTCACTATCAACATCACTATTAGTGTCCTTGGACACGAGTGCATCTGCTTCAAACGAGATCTCTGCACCTGGGAACTAGACACCCACCAATGATCCAGTCCGAGGCAAGCGGAGGATATTAATGATACATGCGAAGAAGGATGAGGATCCATGGGTCCCTCGTCAGTCAGAGGTGCTAGAGAACATGCGAAACCGAGAGAGATGAACCGGAAAGGGGTTAGATGGGGCCATTTCTGCAGTCGAGTTGGAAGAAGATGCGATCACGTGTCAAGCTTCAGTAGATAGCTCAAGTAGTCGACACACTCGCACCCATTTCTCATCCTCCCCGTCCGGAATCGGTTTCATTCCGCGAATCCATCATTGCAATTGCAGATGTACCAGGCAGTTGCGAGCGTGGAATACCTTGACAAGGGCCAGATAGTCAAAGCCACTCCCTACCACTTCAGAAGGAAGTCAGAAATGGCACCAGCCAGTGATGAAGTGGTACGTTTTTATTTGTTTGATGTATTTTTTGTATTTTCTTAATGATTTGCTTTCAGGACGCCGAGAAAGAAGTGTTGATGGGAGTGATTGAGGATGCGCTAGGGGAGACTTTCGATCGTTATTCACGACAGAGAACGAGTCAGATCATTGCGAGGAATGCAAGGAAACAGGTATATCTTCGGTTATTTTCGAATTTGAGAGAGTTAGAGAAAAATCTTTAAAAACACTTTTTTAGGCTGAGATCTGGCGAGATGCGAAGGACTTCATCATGGGTTCGCTCATTCCTCAGAGTATTAGCATCGCCAATAAGAGTCGGCGGAGACAACAAACGGCTGCTGAGATTGTGGGCAATATCAAGATGTATCCTTGACTATCTTCAGACCCTTCCCCTATCCAACCCATTCCCCTCCCTTCGTGTAGTGTCATGCAGTTGCTCAGAATCGCTGTATACATCGCTCTGCTTTCACCCTCTCGTGAATTTTAATCGTTTATTCATCAGTACTATAAGAAAATTTCTCATGATCTCTCTCTCTTTTTCAAACAAGGAAATAATTAAGCTTGACAATAAGAGAAGTTTCACAACCAGAGCGGGGAGCCAAGACACTACGGATTTGAGAATGTTTTGCGTTTACTCGAAAAGGTCGAAATACGCTCACGCACATCGCTAACTTTCTGATCCAAGGCAATGTTTTTGATAGAAAAAAATCTGAGCTGGAGAGAAAGAATAGAGGTATGCTGCTGGTTTCCAACGGAAGAAAAGTGAAATGGGGGGAAAGGCTAATGGAGAGAGGAAAAATAGATATTTCTACGACCTGTAAGAGGCTTCACGAAGGCATTTCACGAATCGATGAACAGCTTAAATGATACGAAGACAAACATCGAAAGTGAAGGTCTTTGTGATAATAACACCACATCTGAGAAAGTAAAAGGCGGATGGAGGGTACTGTTGAAAGAGTGGGGAGATTCACCAATAATTAAAAATTAAAAATGTAAAAAAGTGATGTGGACATGCATCGTAATGACCTAAATGGGGGCAGACCGATATCGTGAACCGCGAACTTTCGTGTGATTAGATAGGGGATATATGATGGATACTGGATGGGAATGGGCAATGAAAGACTTGCATATTCAACCTATATATGAGTGATTGTGAATCCAGGGATTATCTGTTTGCTTGCACGAACGAAACATATGGATATAGAACGAGAGAGCCCGGGGTCAGAACAAGAAGTACCGATATGAGAAGAAGGAGGAGGGACGGGACGGATTATATCAGATGAATTATGACATCACAGCGATCGAGGTCGTCGAGTTAGAGAGGGATAAGCAATCGATACTGCATAAGGGGTATGTACAGCAAGCACCGATTGATTCTGAGGGGGAAAGGTAAGGACACTTGACGAAGAATTGATATGCTATCGTCGGATGGATGGAGGCGGAAGGGGCGGAGGCATCATCATAACGGGGAAGGTGGGGTAGGTGATTGAAGGGACGAAGTCAGTCAAATCGATTCGGATCAACTGAAAAAAATGCTTGAACCCAGGACTCTGTGAAGCATATCCGGACGATTAAATGATGTATGTACTACTATCTGAGACTATTTATTTTATGTCTTATCTCATATTTCAACATTCATTTGCACTCACCTGCTCCGGCTGACATCTCGGTATTCTCTTCACTGTGCCATAGACGCCCCGACTAGAGGCTGCGGCACTGTCTGCGGTCCCACCGGTCGCTTTGTCCGGCAACTGGAAAGGTTGATCTTTGATCTTTGATCTTCTGTGGGAGGACCACGACGGACGATCACATAAGCTCACAATACTTCACACCACATTACGGTTAAGCACAGATGAAATGGGATAGTCAAACAAAAAATAACAAACTATTGCTTCGTTTTTCTATATTTCGAAATTATCCACTTATTTCATCTGCACTTCTACTCTACCATGCTAAACTGACACTGAGCCGGATGAGATCGTTTGGAGGACGGGCTCGAAATATTTCTCATCCGACCCAGTCTATTATCAACTCGCCCGTCGTCGTCATAGATTCTCACAACAAACTTTAGCAAGTTCCAGTCGAAGATGTAGTCGTAGACGAATTGTTGTCGATGGAAGAGGTTTCGGAAGAGATTGCGGAGGTGTGAGTAGTCAGGTGCCTCCTCGAAGCCCATCTGACGACAGTACTTGAGGTAGTCCGAGAACGCGTCTGCAAAGTAGATATTGATGACATATTTCACCGAAATAACCACTTCTCATATAAAATATAATTCACTTTCAGCTGATGTCAGTATTATTTCCAATATCGTTTCATTATAATGACGATAAATTTTGTTTCTCAGATCTTTCAATATGTTTCACGCAATCATTGATAACAAATTTCGCATTCTGTTTTGTTTCTAAATGTTGTACCAATAGCGAAAAACCATGAGGTGATAGCTTCACTGACCTCCCCCAGGGAATCCGTTGCACAATTCGTCGACTGAAGTGGAGATCTTCTTCTCGGAGATCTTATCATATTTCTGTCTCTTCGTAGCAGCCTTCAATCCTTGCCATGGGAGGGTCCCTCGATTGAAGTACATGAGCACGTAGCCGAGAGACTCGATGTCGTCGCGACGAGATTGCTCTGCAAATGATGATAATATAAAAAAATCCGTACAATGTTACATTGAAGTTCACATAGAACCAATTAAGAGAGATCGTTGTGTTCTTCTTCTAGTGAGTCCAGAATCATATCCATCAAGCCCCACTTTTTATTGTTTCATTTTTGAATCAGATCTTTCTTCGTTTCATCTTTTTTATGATCCCTCTATTCACTATGGATGCGTAAGCCTCTGTTCTCCATGACGCAATTCGGGGCCGGCTCAGCCCCCATTCTCTCTATCGCGAGGCACACCGTAGAGTGGGGGGCTCAAACAAGATTGCGCTCGCATGACTCAACTCACACGCTCGCACGCACGCTTTAGCCCCCCAGGCTAATTGTGAGTAGGGGAGAAGGGGGAGGGGAGGAAAAGCCCGTATGGAGGGGTGTAAATGGGTGGGCTACGAGGACCGGTGTGTGAATCATGTGAGGAATACTCGCGCAATTTGAGTGGGAACGACCGTCCTGATCGGCCGGCGCTCATTAAGCTGCTAGACAAAGAAAAGTGCGCATCATAAAGATGCCGATCGGAGCTTTCCGGATAGATCAAAGAGCCAAAAAAAGTTTAAATGATGATCTAAGAGCTCGCATAATGTAGTATCGACTAGCAAGAAATCGGCATAGTTTTCGCAAAACAGTTTGCCTACCGTAAACAAGATTATAGATACGCAATCATTAAAACAAAGATTCACAGAACAATTTCAAAAGCTTGTGTATGGAATGCCGTCCACCAGTATCAAGGATTCACTACTATCGTTGTCAACTAATGACTTCATTAAATAGAAAAAAAATATAAAAGTAGCTCACCGACTCCCCGATGGGTATTGACGGACGCGTATCGGGCGGTGCCCGTCAGATTCTTGTTCTCCCTGTACGGAATGTGCACGTGTGTGTTCTGATCCCGATATCGCTTCGCCAATCCGAAGTCGATAATCTGCATTTCAAATATTCACCTCGAGCACATTCTCAAGTGCTAATCCAGGTTGTCTAGAGGCGTGATAAGCCGCTCTGGATTACACGCGAAAATTCAAAAATGTGTGTGTAACGTCATTTCTCTGCTACAACAATAATTTAAAATACTCACGTAAACAAGATTGCCCTTCTTGCCGAGGCCCATCAGGAAGTTGTCGGGTTTGATATCTCGATGGATGTAGTGGTGCATGTGAATGTACTCTATCCGAGACAACTGGAATGTATGGTATTTTCTACAAAATCTTAAAAATCCAAAGATCATTGCAAACTGAACAATAAGACAATGATTTACCATTTGATCCGCGAGTAGTAGGACGGTTTTGAGGGAGAATCTTCGTTGGCAGAAGTTGAATAGATCCTCGAGAGAAGGGCCCAGCAACTCCATCACCATCACGTTGTACTCGCCCTCGTAGCCGCACCATTTCACCTGTAAACAAATAAATATAAATACATTTGTTATTTTTTGCATTTCATCCAACCATTCGACAATAGGGGTGTTGTGGGGGTGTTGTGAAACATAATTTTACTATTTTATCAAGAATATAGTCTCCTCCATCGCCGTTTTATTGAACCTTTACAGTCAGCTATGCAATATTATGTGTTTACCCTCGCTTGGTTAGTGATCTACCTCAGGGGCTCTTTGCCCTCCAGCTAATTCGATTGGATGTGATAGCTAATCCCCATCGCGGCTCAATCAACCATTCAGGGTAGATCACAACCCATCTTCGTCCTTCCCTATCCTTTGTTTGGGGAGGGAACGATCGTGTGCACTTGTCTAGTACTAAACCTTGCCTGAGGGACAGGCGAAATCTCCCTCTCCCCTTCCCATTCGACTCTCTCTCTCTCTCTCTCCGAACCGGAGCCATAAATGAGCGAGCGCGTGCGATGGAGAAGAGAGAAGAAAGATCAAGGTGAACGAGGGTGGAACGGCGACGATCGATACAATGCAGCATTGTACTGTACAGCAGCGAAAGCAAGTGATACACCGAACGAGTGTTCGTCACCATATCATTGATGGTCTTACAGCGAAAAGAGGGGATTCACAACAAAGATGCCCAAATCAATATATGACTCTGACCTAATCTCAAACTATTGATAATACAAACAATTCGTTGTCCGTGACTAATATTCCCCAGTACCATAATTGCAAAAAATATAGATATTTTTCTCCGTGACATCGTTCTCCGTGACATCTATTCCACAGAACCATAATTGCAAAAATATAGATTTTTCGAAGATTTTCGAAAATAAAATCAATTCTCACCTGCGGTATTCCGATGCCTCCATTCATGATCTTGTACAATCGAACTTCGATGTGCAACTGGGGATGCTTCGTCTTGAAGCATTCCAACTTCACTGCTACCTCCTCATTATTGTGGATATTTTGACCTGAAATGGGCCCATCGTTGGTGATCTGGAAGGGGATTCATGTTTCATCATGCGTTACCCTTACAATTCCCAACTCTTCCTCTACCAAGTGTCTTTAAATCCTATATCTATGATCAACTATGCTTCCTGTCACGAACCAACACGGAAATTAGAAAAAGAGTACGTGGTGGTACGACTGCCCTAGTGATTTCGTCAGACGGGGATTCATTTTCGAAACGAGAAACAGGGCCGATCTCGATGACTGCACTTTCTTCCTCTCTCTCCCTCTCTTTAGGTGTTGGATTACCCTCAGACGAATGCGTCTTCCTTGGCAAATACTCCCTCCCCCAGTACGAATTTGCCCAGGGTTGAGATGGGGTAGGTACGGGCAGTTTCGAAATGCAAGAAGATGCTCACCTAGATAGATGTCGCCGAATGATCCGGAGCCGATTTTCCTGCCTAGCCGATACTTTTGGCCAACCCGTAGCTCCATCTCAGCTGAAAATTAGAAATAATTAGATGTTATTGGAAATAAATTTTCGAAGAAGAATTAGTTTCTCGAGTGATGTCCTAGTGAAAGTGAGAGGATGAGTGCATGGGAAGTATGCATTGAATTGGATTGAAGAGGGAGGGTCAGTTCAGCAAATACGGATATAATCCCTCTCTCTTCTCGAATCGAGGCCAAGAACGACCGAAACTGTCGAGACCCGCTAATAGAGAGGAGAAAGAGAGGAGTGGGGAGTCGCGTCATATAATACAATTGTTTCTTGTTGCGTGGATCTCTCCTCACTCCTTCCCTTTCCCCTCAAGGGAAGAACTAGCTTGACTCGCTCTGTCGCAATCGATCGATTGCTGCATGTAAGGAGAAGGAAGGAGGGGGGAACAGTGATAGACTGGGGGGGGAGTAAGGTGGGAAGTGAATCACTCTCTAGTCTCGCCTTATCAATGCAACGACTGCGGAAGCATGAGCAAACACGTCTACAAGTCTGCAAACGAGTCATGGAATCGACTATTTCGTAGAATTGCGCGGAAGGAGTGAACGGTTTCAATGCCTTGATCGGTGGCAGAGCCTTCTCCATCTATCGTCCCTCTTCTTCGTACAGTTCAAACAGAGAGAGAGGAGTGACCACCACTTCCTGGATGGAAAAAGCGCCCCTCCTCTTCGCTCAAAGACACAACACAAACAGCATACACAAAAAGAGCCTGAACGCACCGGGCCCTTTTCCGCCTTTCAAGAGCGCTTTTCCGGAAGATTTCGTATGTTTCCACTATGAATCGTGAGGTTTCAGGCGAGAAAGGCAACATGCTCTCTCCATTAGACACGCTATCTCGTCATCTTTCGTCTCTGCCCTGTTGCGAAGGCAGTCTCGAGGGGGCGCCGGGAGGTGCCAAGTACACCCGACCTCTTCTCCCCCTCCCCTCCTCTTCCCTCTGAATTCCCGACCCATCCTGGCACCACGTCCCCTTCCCTCTTCCCCCCCCCCCTCGGTGTGTAACTCCCTCCCCTAGGGGAAGATCAGGGGGAAAGGAGAAGTGAGGAAGACCAGATCTGCCTCTCCCCCAGTATGATCGGATCCCCCCTCTCTCTCTCTCTAATCGGGTCTAGACTAGGCCTGGGGGCTATTGAGCGGTGGTTGTCTCTTCTTCTCTCTCCAAGAGTGCAATTTGGCGCGCGCGCGGCGGCGGCGGACTCTTGGCCCTCTTGTCCAATCCAAGATGGAGAGAGGGAGAGACTGAAACCCTCCCATTTCTACTTCTCGGTGGTGTGGTCAAACAGAGATTGTGTGTTCGTGCCCTGAGGGAGGAGAGGAGGGGATTGTGTGAGTGGGAGGGAGGGATGGTATACGCCCGCGGGGCACGACCGTTCGCTTCCTCGTTTCCTTCCTCGTTGCATCATGGGCAAGGCCGTTGGGCCGAAGGCCATGCGCCTGCTCCTCCGTTCCCACTCCTCGCTCTTCGCTCTCTTATGCAAGGAGCAGAGGAGGAGGAGCCGGTTTGGAGAGAGAGAGAGATGAGACTGTGCAGATAGGTGTGCGAGGGAGGGGGAGAAGAGACCCTGAGGGGAAGCGAGGAAGGACTAGGGAAAGTGCACCACAGACCTGTCGAGTTCTCAGAAAAAGAGAGGGAGAGGAAGGATCAAGAGGGACTGTATAAAAACCCGCCTAGGGGAGGAGGAGGAGAGACAGATAAGGAAAAGTGGAGGGAAAGCAGAGACGAGAACAATAGAACATGCGAAGAGATTACGAGATTTGAATGAGTTCGAGAGTCGAATCGATAGGAATCGATTGATGGAAATCTCAGTTGGAATAGCGCGGCGCAATTCGCAAGGTCGACCGGTGAGAGCGGGGGACGGAAAGTGTGAGATCGAAATGGGAATGGAATAGGAAGGGGGGAAAGGCGAATTGAGATAAGATTAGAGGACACCAAGAGATGTATGATTGCTAAGATTTAGTGAGTTCACGGACGTTGAATAACATGTTGAAACCGAGACAACTATACAACTTGACTTACCAGCGGCTTTCCGGTGTACTTGTGGCAATTCGGACAGGAGATAGTGCTGGATGGCCAGTGAGTCGATGAGATCGGGTCGGTGCTGGGCCATCAAGAGGATCGTCGCCTCATCAAGAGCGTTCAGTCCCACAGGCAGCGCCATTCGGCCTGACGACTGCACGAAGAGAGGAGGAGAGGGGGAAAGCGCGCGCAATGGAAGGGGGAGGAGAGAGGCGAGCGCGCCCTGGGGGTGGGGGATGGAGAGAGAGAGAGAGAGTGCAGACAGTGCAGACAGCAAGGACACCCTCTCCTCTTCCCACGGTCTCTCGTCTGCTCTCTTCCCATCTCTCGAACCCTTCTCAAACAGAGTCTCCATCTCCATTCCAGAAGAGAGGTGGGAGGAGCTCTTCCCCCCCATCAGACACACTGAAACTTCCGCTTCGAAATGAAAGGGAAGCGAGAGGACGGGACCAGATCAATGGGAGCGAGTGGGCAATTGAGAAGATCAAGAATCTCACCACCCATTGTGTTTTTTCGGAACTTCGTCAGCTCCAGATCAATCGATTGATCTCTCCTCCTCCTTTATCACCCACTCTTCCTGCTCCCCCTTCAGCACAGAAACGTGTATCGAGGAGGGAAAGGATGGAGGATGATTGATTGGCCGTGTGTGATTTAGGATCACTTCGAATATGGGAAGGGAAGTGAGTGGGAGGAGGTGAGAGAGATCTCACCTCATTGGCTGAACACAATGGAAAGAGACAAAGGGAGATTCGGCAGTGATTCAAATCTGCCTTTTCGCATTTTAAAGCCTCTCACGGAACCCAGAATGCCAACAAGTTCGTCTCGACTTCCGAAAGTACAGATAGTGCGTGGCCTTATTATGCCGACTGGATGGGGATTATAGTGCAAGTGGGAAGGGGAAACGGCGAAAGGCGCATTCGTCATTTTGAGTAATCTGACTGCGCTTGTTGATGTATTGAAAAAACGAGAATGGTGAGAGGGGCAAGATACATAATTCGCAATATGGACGAGAATCCTCAAGGTCTTCTCGAGGAAGTGTGCCTCTAATCTAGCGATTCCATCCAAACTAGAGGTGCGATCGGAGGAGGAAGAAAAAGAGTCGAGAAAGAGAAACGCGATCTATCCATGCAGAGGGAAGAGGCGGATTAACGATAAACGAGTCTGATCGATCCATATTATCTAACCATGATATGAGCTAGCGTAAATGCTAGCTTGCCCGATTCTTGGAAGAAAGAGTTACGTATTCGTTCGGTATAGGACAGATAGGACAAGATTGCGCAATAGTCCCTTTGGTTCAGCACCTGTGTGCACTTTCAGTGATTACAAGTACCAGCTGAAATTACAGTACTGTAGTCCAGAAAAAGGAAAGTTCGATTTCTGATAAATATAAAAATAGAAGCTATAATCGGTAAGAAGTAGAGATTAGAAGTGTACGATCAGTCAAAAAAATAGATCACATAGAGTGGTGTATCATTCATATTCCATAGCGTACTGAATGCAATTGCCTCTCTTACATAAACATCAAGTGCTCTCGTCAATTATAATACATTGCAATAGTCGGTTACAGATATATTTCAAAATAAAGTGAACATTTCAAAAGTAAATCTTAGTGTGTAATTTCGAATCATTCAAATAATTTTGAATCATTGTTTGAATTTATTATTCAGTAAATGATTGCGGCTCGGAAAAAGTACTAACGTAATGCTCATTCAAAATCAAATTTGAAACTATTTTTCACCAAAGTAAATCAAGACTTTCATCATAACGAGACTTTCAAGATCGTTCAGAATGTAAAATGAATATATGCCGAAATCCACGAAAGGAAAATAATTCAATTTTACTTTCTGTTTTCTTCTGTTTTATCAATGATTGAATTTCAAGTTTAGAAATTACGCAAGATCAAAAGAATTCAAACATTCGTAGAAATCGGTAAAATATCATCGATTCAAAGATCGGAAAAGAGAAATTACGGTATCTAAGAGTTACGGTATCTTACTGTAACTGACGCACGCAATTACTTTGTGACCGCAGTACTACTGATTGGTGTAACAAGAAACAACGTAATGAATGACCGATAGTTAGCGAGCAAATTTGGGTCGGTTGTCGAAGGAAACGTCGGAAAAAGTTGATTGAGAGGAGGGAAAAGAAGTGGAGTAACTTTCCCGGTATCTTCCGATCTACGAGAAAAGAAAGAGGGGAAGACGACCCAGAGAGAGAGGGAAAGAGTGTGTACCCAGGGTCAAGAGAGTGAAGGAGCGAGCGACGATCACAACCTAGTACTATACAATCACGACTACTTTATTTTACGACACTCCTCAGAATTCTATAGAGTAGTAACTTATTCACTGCATCTAATGGCCACATTATGTCGTAGTATTCAACCTTGTGAAAGACGCGCTATTATCAAACTATACCTTCTATATAATTGTCCGGTCATCAAATTCCCAATATTTGCTACAAATATCCGTCGGGAATTTTCAAATATCAACAATTTGTTGATTTGTAGACTCTGTGGTTTACTTCCCAGACGATCTTGTATTGATCACTATAACCTATCTTCTATTCAGAAGATTAACAATAGCTACGATCTAAGCATTTAATGACCACTATTTTACAATAGTTTCCGTGTTAATGCCTATAATTTTGGTTTTAGCTAGACCAGAATGTCTGGAAAATGCTGTGCCTATTCTTCAGCAGTAGTACTCCAGATAGATCAACTGATTTGTGAAGCACTTTCAGTTTTATTAACTCATAGTGAAATGAACTCACTGGGAATCTCAAGCCTGTGACGCGGAATGGTGACGGAGGTGGAAGGGCTCTCGAGCCCCTTCACGGGGGTGAGATCGACCCTGCAATTAGAGCCATCAATTAGACAATTAGCGAAGAAGGGCCATAAAACAGCAACAAAAGAACCCGAAATTCAAGATCGTAAGCAAATTCCGACGCGCCGACTGATAGAGCGACGATAATCAAACAATAATGGAGGAAAGAGGGGAGAGGGAGTACAGTTTGGCAACGCTCGTGTTGATTCAGAGCAGACTGAGTCACGCTCAGCCACGCGCAATAATGAATCAGAAACAGTACAGCTGAGGAGGGTAGTCTGATCAGGAACAGAGAGGCGTTTAAGAACGCCAGATGGGTGGTCTTCTTCTATAAACATATCTGTCAGAACTCGAACCGATCGTGAGGGAATTCTCAGAGTTTCTATGAAAAGAGAAGTGAGTTTCTTGAGAGAACCATAAATAATTACAGCATGTGAAACCAATTCCGAGATATTCTCTTTAAATTGGGGATTTCATAAAAATTGACATTATTTGCGGCTGGAACAATAGGAATCGTATCTTACGAGGCGAAAATGAGCCGCCACAATGCTGTCGAGCAACTTTTCCTGCTATTCATAGAGATAACAAGTGAATAGGAATCACCTGCTCGGAAACTGGCTAGAGTGGAGGTAGATCACAATGGTTTCTCCCTCTCTAACGATCGCGCGAATGGTATTACATGATCAGATGTATAGTACGAAGTGCGGATATTGGATCAGGTAGACCGAGGGATAGTTAGGGAGCAGTGGAAGGGTAGATAGTTACCCGGTACGCGAGATGGTACGCTACGAGAGCAAGAGGAGAAGAGAAAACAGCCGAATGCAGAGCACACACAGAAAGTGGAGCAGTCCCAGCTGTTTATCTACCGTATCGGAGAGGGGCGAGGAGGGAGATCGTGGTGGGAGACGGGCGGAAGAGGCGAGAGGGGAGAGAGCGCAGAGAAAGGCACCAAGCAAAAGGCGAGAGTTCACAAACATCGTCTAGACACACCGTTGACTCTACCGTAGTTCTAAGAAGGTTACAGTACATAAAATCGCCAATCTTGAGCCTAATTCTGCAGAGTAAACGATATTTCGAACATGCTAAAATAAAAACACAAAACGAATTGAGATGAGATACTGTTTTGCAAAAAGCAATTGGTGCATTTGGAAACGATCAATGCACTCAAATTAATTCAAATCGTAGTTGGTGGCGGATGACTAATCAGAGTTGGCAGTAATGGAGATTTGATCCTAGCTTCCATTGTCAGCAATACAGCTTTGCAAAAAGCCAGACGAAATACTCGAGTTGACACTAATCCAAACGTAATGACGGCGCACTACAGTAGGACAGAACTGGTGCAATAGATAGAGGAGGGAAGTAGTGAAAAGTAGTGGTGGATGGAACGGGAGGGAAAGGACGATCTACCCCATATATGGGCAAAGAAAATGAGCAGCGGGATAGGGTGACCCCAGTGTCCGAGAGGGTGAAGAGGAGGAGGAGAGACAAGGACAGGTGCAGGGGAGGGAGAGGGAGAGAGAGGTAGATCTCGATCTTTCCCTTAATAACATCCCATTATGGCCATCGGTCAGGTCATTCTTTCAATCGGACAGCGGCAGTAGAGGGAAGAGAAGGGAAGAGTTACGATCGAGATGGGAAAAGAGGATATTCGATACATCCGTTAGTCGTTACGGTACTCGTACTTGCCCGGGGGATATGTTTCAGAAGCAATAACGTCTATGTGAATGTCAGTGACGCTACCGTTCTTCAATGAGACACATGAATGATAAGCGTTGATATGTCACCAATGGTCACTGTAGCTCGGCAAAGATATCTATGCCATACGGTTACGGTACAAGGTTCGGTGTGCTAACTAATATTCAATGGTGGACTATACCTTTTTCCAAATATTCAACCGGTATCGTGACCTGATTTTCATCTATAGCCGCTTTTTACCGGCTGAGTCAACTGTGGCCGGCTTCATCGGGTCAGTGTTTTGAGTTTTAAGGCTGTGATGAATCGATAGTGATTATGAACGCTATCTAACTCGAAAAAGTTCAGTATTCGAAAAAAATTGATTTATACTCGATTTATGTTTCATGTTTCTTGTAGGTACATTTTTTGCTTATTTTTGCTGGTTTTATTCCACATTCGCCAAACATGACAAGGAACTTAGGTGAATCACTCATGTTAATGACCTCGTGTGGCAAAACCATGCGCACAGTTTGTAGTCTAAGTAGCATGAAACTGTAGTACTGAAAGATCGAAAGAGCATGGAAACAAGTCTGAGTGATCAAGAATATCTCATCATCGCAACAGATTCGATGATGGCCGATAATTTCAGTGCACAAACTACTTATCTGAATCAAATATGTTTCACGAGGCCAGCTTCAGATAACAAAATTCAAATTTGACTCTTCTCTGATATTATACTTCTTTGGAGATAACTACACATCAACGAAAACAGATACAAGTTAAAAAAATTATCTCCATCGGATATATTCACAACTTTGCATACCGTACCCGTTCGATCAGCTGTTTCGATCATCAAAACAGTAACTTCGTAGTAAACTCATCGAACTCCCATCAAGTGATTCCATGTAATGACCACTCAAGCACTGCAACACACAAAGTAACGCAAAAAAGTGGTGGAAGTGGTTGCGATAGTCAGTAATGAGAGGAGGTTCGATGGCCACCCCCAAACAAGTTCCAACCACAGGCGACGCAGCACTTTTATTACACGAGAATAACAACAACAGACAAAGGATGGGCGACACCCTGCGTGAAGCGTGCTCGGACATTCATCAATGCAAAAAAAGTCTGACTACTTCAACGATGAAGTTATTCTAGCTATTTCAGCTGATTAGCAGAACTTCTCAATAAATTCATCGGTTGCACAGTTATGTGTTTCACTGATTCCATAATAAGCATAATTTTGCCAAGGTTGTAGTTGGTATGACTAGTATATAGGTGAACATTTGGAGCGGAATGGAGGTGCGACTGTAGCAGTGATGTAGCATGTAGAGAGTTCCTTGATCCTCCTTCATCATAGCGGCATGACGTGTCTAGGAAGGACTTGCCATCATCGCTCTAAGTAATTTGCCCTTGTCATGTCTTGCAAAGTCCGCGCTTCTCCTCTCCGGGATGAGAAAGGGGAAGATGATTACTGAGCATGAGGAACAAGCTCGGCAAGGTCGAGTCAATCAGGACAAAGAAGAAGTTCAAGGTATCTCCAGCCCAATTTTGTCGTCGCCTAGAGAGTAGGCCCGACTGAGAGAGCAGGCATTTCGCTAAAAGCTCCTCTCGAGAAGGGGTGAAGAGGTCATGGCACTAAGAGCGAGTAGGAGGAGTCTCTCAAGTCTCGAGCCATTCCTTCCTCTACACTCTCGACTACTGCTGATGTAGATCATTATGCAGTCCGCTGATAGCTCTTTTTTTCTGAGAAACTCACAAACCGTGGTACATAAGGTGTTTACCAGTTGGCCGAACGGCGTAATCTAGCTCTGCTCTGCCATCATCTCAAGTGTGTGTCTATCCATTGTGATCTCTCTCTTCCCTCTAATAGCTTCCTCCCCCTGTCACATACTAATACTTACCTCGTGAGGTGGGAAGAGGGAAGGGAAAGAGGCCCGGATACCGGTCCGGCGACGGGTTTTTGTCCGCGCGAATGGCAGGGCTCTGGCATGCCACTCGCAGTCTCTAGGCCCGCCAGCTGTGATTAGTCGGGTCTTCTTACTTTTGAGTCTTTTGGGTTACTTTCTTGCCTAGAACGAGGCATGCAGCCGCGTATTGTCTCTGATCTATGAACCGATGAACGGGTACGCGCTAAAGCACGATTTTCTCCGGGTGCCACTTGAGTTCCAAGGCCAGACTAGCTTCCACTCGCGTACACTTCCGTTATGGGAATGCCACCCCCGCGTTGGTGTTCGCTTCACTCGTCTGTCCCGAACTTTTATTTTTCTTATTTATTCAAAATTTATTTTTTTTCAGAATGAGGCTCGCTCTACTAGCAGCGATCTTGATAGGAGCATGCGCACAGATCGACAAGGTACGAAAACTTATTGAATCTTTGTGAATTCTAGTCGATCCACTTCAATTATCATCTAAAAATCAACTTCAGAGGTGCGGTCTTCCACCCAATCACGCGTCCCTTCCCGAATTCGCCAAGGAGGAATTACAAGCGATATGGTGGGTGATTCGAGGATTTTCGAATAATTTGATCTTATCAAATTTGAAATTCGAGTTTTCCAGGAAAGACTACGTTCCGGGCGCTCCTTGCAAGAAGGAAATCGAGCTGACGGACGAGATTCTCAAAGTCCTGGACGAGTTTGGAAACGATTTCGAAACAGATACTGCGGTGAGTAAAGTAAATTGTATCATGGCTAATGTATCCGTTCAGACGTCATCTCCCGCAATTTCCTCTGGCAACGACTCTAGTGGTAGTTCATCCAACACTGACGAAGAGACCACTACTACTGAGGAACCTACTACCACCGCCGCACCAATTCCTATTCGAAGACAGCATTTCGTTCCGCCCGCGACTCTGAGGCCGAGGCGAATCAAGACGTCCACTTGGGCACCGAGGTATTGCTTTTATAAGCTACAATAATGCAATTTGATGGTCAAAATTACTATAAATTTTCAGAATCGATACTGCCTCTACTCCGAACTACCGCCGAATCGCCTCAAGCACAGTGAAAACAAACGATGACTACTATGACTATCATGATCCCGCGCCGACCCAGGGCAAGGTATGCTTCTTTCATCCTTTGTGTATTTTTTTGATTCTTCATTCCGATTGACTGTATGAAAGTATTACAGGTTGCCAAGTCTCTGAGGAAAATCGGCAGTCCAGCATTCAAAGACTATGGAGATGTGGTAAACAATACTAATTAATTCGAAAGTTGATTATTTATGTCGCAATTCATCTTTAATTATGATATCAGGAGCTGCTTCGCGATCGAAAGAGGAAGACACTCGATGACAACATTGGCAACTTCTTCCGCACTACTACAAGGAAACCGCTCGAGTACCACTCGAGGAAAGGTACTGTAGCACGTTATTATCGATTTATCGATTGACTCTTTTCAGCAACCACTGGTGCCGGTGCGCCTCGTAATTTCCACGATTACGATTTCAAGTTGGTAAGTACTTTACAAGTTATTAAAATATTTGTTTATCTTTTCTCGCTCCATCGTAACAAACTTAGTAATAGTTATTGTGTGAAACTCAACTGAAGCAGCAGTCGACCCCTGGCGCCGTTGCATCATCCTTCTGGCCACGAGTCAAATTCCCGTCACTTTTTCTCGAAATTCTTGGCCGCTTATCAGTTGTATTCCTGACTTCGTTTCGCCTATGCGCGCAGCTTTACAACAGAGGAAAAGCGCCGCTATCAGCACCAAATGTTGCGAGCGATGGACAATTAAGTGCCCCAGATAAGGATTATCGCCTGTAATCATCACACAATAGGACACGCTTCAAATTGCCCCACGCCGATCGTCATTTTAATGATTATTGGATGGTCGTTAGCGATTGAAACAATCAGATTGAAGATTCTCCAACAGATAAAAAACATGTTTTAGAACGATTACTCCGATGATTTCAACGTTCACTTCGATACTCCGGACGCACCATTCCTCAAGAATGTCCCTCCCAAAGTCAGAGAAGAATTCGAAAGACTGTGGAACAACGACGATATTCCATCGGAGTCTCTAAGAGCAGAAAAGGTTCGCACTAATTGAATTATTTTTAAAGGGTTTCGAACTTACTCAGCACTATACGTTGCTGTGAGCCAGTCAGAGTGCAATTAAATCGGTTTCTACCTGGGACGAAAATAGCAATACTTAGTGGATGAGTCACACCACTTTCAGACCGAAGGAACACTTTGTCCTTCTAGATTAGATTTCTTCTTGACTCATCTCGAAGATCCAACCATGGATTATAATCACCAGAGACTACATGACAACTGAGGCACCTTTCTTTCAGTTCAGCATAAAAATTTCAATTGATTCTTGTGAAATGCTAGATGTAGATCTCCCATGAGCGAAAATTAGTTCGGTTTGATTGACACTATGCAGTAGGCCGTCATTAGAGGGGAACAAAGGAGGGTTGCTTTGCTGATTGACTATTCCGGAAATGGAAACATCTGCCAATACAGAGTGTGAGTGAACTGAATCTTCTGACTTCCGAGAGACTATGCAAATTTATAGAGTCAGATTGAACTGAAACGTATTCTGTCAGGTGCATCTTCTGGCCGTCTCTCTTCTCAATGGAGAGCAACTGGAGACCTACAATAACTGGGCAACGAACAGAAAGAAGGCACTTAAGGTGATTACAATCCCAAATTTAGCAAGATTAATGAGTTCATATTTGCAAAAACTGATCTCAAAACGGCGAAACGAGTGTGGTACTAAGTTCAGAAGTTGAATCAACAAAGATCATATTGGATAGATTTACTTGATTTGCTACGTAGTTCTAGAATCGGACTCCACAAAGGAGAGTCTGATCTGAAAACGTTGATTTTTTGTTCAATTTCCCACTCCTCATTCCTTTCATCAATCTGGAAAGACGGCTGTTGCGATCTCGTCGGTTTACACACGAGTTCTACGGGGGCAGAGACTCGCCTCCCTTCCTCTCCCCCAGAGTGCACTCCTCTCCTCCCCTCTCTCCTCCCTTCCTCCCTGACGAAAGAGACTGGTGGATGTCTCCGATCAAGATAGCAAGTGATGAATGATTCTAGAGAGTCCCGAGATTTCAAAGTTGAAGAAAACGAGATCCGAAATGATGTTCCAGAACAAAAAATGATGAAAATCTAGTTAAAAAGACGAGTGTAAAGTTCGCTTTGCAAGAACTGATCTCGACTAGGAAAAACAGATAGGTCAATCGCCCTTGAGCGCAGGCATTTTTCCGCGCTGACTGAAGGTAAGAGATAGAGATAAAAGCTCAAGATATACAATTTCACGTACTTTTTTTTATTCTGAAGTGTCTACTTCATCAAGATCTGTGAAATATCACTCAGATGAACATCAGTATACTAATTCATTTGCAGGCCCGAGAGGAGGAGATGCAGAATCTGACTCCCAAGGCACGCGCGGCTCTTCGTCGAATCGCTCGAGATGATGGCCAGGATCAGATGAGATTGGCCCCAGCGATCAAGAGAGAACTCATCGGATTCGCCAGGAGATTGGAGACGAGACGACTGAGAAGATCGAGAGCTAGAAGGAGCTAAATGTAACCGAAATGACCCAATAATCCACAATTTCATCATTTTCTTGAACTGAATCTCTGACCTACTTAGATCGCATAGTTGTACGTGTACATATCTTCATCTCATCTGTTTCATCTTTTTTCTTTTTAATTTTTGAATTTAATCTTTGATCTCCAACAAATCTCCGCTGTTCTTGAATGCACATTCGTATTGTCATCTCGTTTTCTGATTTCATTCTTTTGTCATATCACCAGTTTTACTTGATAAACCCGTCACAAATTGCTGGGATCTAATCACCCCTTCGAAGTAACTGACGAGGAAGGGTGAGAATTCGAAGAGGGTAATTGGTTAGGCCGAGTAACGCATCCTTTGTCCTCACTGGTCCCTTCTGAGATGGGAGAGAGACAGGTTGTTGCATTTCCTCATTTTCCCGCCCAATCTTTGTTTCGAATGGGTCGAGGTGACGGGTGTTGGATGAGGGTGAAAGGGTAAGGGAAAGGGAGACATTTCCCCCCTGAAAGGAAAAGAGCTGCCAGAGGATGACATTACTCAGACGAGTAATCAGAGGAAAGGAGAAGGGAGATGATGAAGAATAGGTAGGAAAGGTTTGAATGGAGAAGAAGAGTTCAACCCATCTTGCCTCCATAGAGAAGTACATTAGTAGGGGAAAGTGCAGAGTAGTGGGTTTAAGTTCAAATCGCTGAGTCAGAGAGGATAAGATCAGTGCTTGCCTCGGCTTTAGCTTTTGCAATCAAGGACACAAGGAAGGTTGAGCAACGATCATAGGAAGTGGAGTTTCCGCTCTCCCCATTCCATTTGATCTCTCCACAGATAAATCGGATTGGAGAGAGGGCGAAATTTGAGAATGTTGCTCGAAGAAAGATTAAGTAGATAAGCGAAGTTGCCGATTTGACGCCTAGTTCCAAGGTCGAACTCAAGTTCACCCCTTAATTAAGGCCAAGAAAACACCTCACTTCCCGATCCCTCTCCTTATCTTTCGCAATCGGATCATTCTCCTTGCCTCTCGCCACTCTCAAGGCCTTGGATACGCAACACCTCCCTCTCCCTCTAATCCGCACCCTCTCGATTGCGTCTCTCTCCCAATGCCCTCCATCCAAACCATTGAATGACCCCCAGAAGCGCCCTGCTGTCACATTACTTGATCAATTTATGATCATCGCCAGTAATCGATCTCCTCTCCTCGTTTTGTTGCGAAAGTTCGGGAAGTGGGCAGAGATCATTCGAAGAGTGGAGAGCGCAGATAGACAGACGATAAGAAGGACAACTCTCACCTCTCCCTCTCTCTCTCTCTCGAAGTTGCGAAGGGAAGAGAGATAGGGGAAGAGCATCTAGAAGAGAGGAAGAGCAGTGGGATCAACGAGATTGTCTGGGGGTATTGGATGGGTATTGGAGGGGTATCAAGGGGTATCCAGGGGGTATCGAGAGTATCAGACCCCGCCTGGACAGTTCGCCCAGGTGTCATAGTGCGCGTCAAATATCGACCATGCCACCAGGTAACTGTACAGGACCGGACAGGTCTTGAGAGGAAGAAGGAAGGGTACGGTAGGAGAAGGAACGATTGATCGAGGGAAGAGGGAGGATGGAGAAGAAGAGAGGGGACGAGTTGTGTGTCGACCTGTCGAGTATAACCTATCGATCGACTCCTCGTCTCCCCTCTCCTCCGCAACATTTGGCTAGCTGTTCTTTCTCTCCCCCTTCTTCCTTCCCGCGCCGTACCATCTCGCTTCAGTGTCATAGTGCTCTCTATGTAGACAATGACGACCGAAGCCGAGAAGGGACGGACATACGGGGGGATGGGGGGAGAGAGGAGAACGAGGAGAAGGAGAAGGAGGAAGAGGAGGACTGATACTGGGGAGGACGACTGATATGCTGGAGGAGAGAGGTCCCCTTTTATGCGAGCAGACCAAGAGGGCGGGGCGAGTGATGGGAGAGGAGGCGGAGTGGGAGAGGGAGGAGAGAAGAGGGAGTGGAGGAGGGAGAGACAAGAGGGGAGGAGGGGAGAGGGGGAAGGGATAATGAGTGAACCGAGAGAGAGATACTCAAGGATCAAAGGGCTGATCTAATGTGCGACGAACCATTCGGTTCTTGTGCAATCAGTGGTCAGCCCTCTTATTTGAATGGATGATTGCGTTCTCACCCGTCAATAGACAGGGATTTTGTTGACACAGTGCAACTACTTTTTCTCTCTATTTTGACTGGGGTCGTGTTGGGACAACTCTGCCCTTCTCATCCACCCTCTTCCTCTTCCTCGGATCGATCAATAATCTTATCATGGATGGGAGTGCGCATAACAGGGTAATCGTACAAGTTTTATCAGTTCTGCACAGCACCGATGGCACACACAAACACAATAATGAGTGGGAGAGAAGGGGGAAGGAGTTGAAGCAAGATGAGGGGACCGACGTTCCCTTTACACACACTGGAAATAATAGTACACCGTTGCGACCGGTTCCACTGTTATCTATTAGCATAGTAGCAAGTATGGGGCGGGGGAATGATATCAATGCGCTGTACTTTGCCGATTCGGCATTCGATTGGAGACAAGGGCAATGACACTGGCGGTGTGTGTTCGTTACACCAGATGATTTGACTGCAAGGTAAGCGAGCCTCTGACCCGTTTGCCGTTCCTTCGCCGCTCTTTTTCTCACTAGACAACGCCCTTGGCGAGCTGAGAGCCTAGCGAATTGTGGCAATTATTACAGCCAATTAGCACTTCTAGTGGTGGATTTGATAGGGAGAACGGACGGTTGGCACCATGGTGAGAGGGAACAAGTAAACACTACGGGAGAGAAGTGAGAGAGAGAGAGCCTGTGAATGGGGGAGAACACAGAGGCGAGAACCCGAGAAGAGTGAAGGGGTGACACAATCGAGAGTGATGCCGTGTTCATTTTCTCGGAAAAGTAGGAAAGATAGTGTACGGGAAATCGAGAAATTAGATTACTTTTCCGTGAAATTGACACCAAATGTGAGGATAAATCAAGGGCGGGATCGACGTCGAGCCTCCAGTGCTGATTTAGGGCACAGAATCTTCTTGAACGCCCGTCGGAACTCGAGATTCAGAATTCCATAGAGGAACGGGTTGAGAGAAGAGTTGATGTAGCCGAGCCATGTGAAGGCTTGCAGTACCTGTAGAGGATGTGATCAAAATTGAGAAGTTTTAGGATTGTTTTGATAGGGTAAATAATGGTGAATGTTGACTGGCATAGTTATTCTTGTCATCTTACGCAGTTCGTCAGGTGCTGACATTATCATTCAACGTATGTCAATGTTCATGTGAACAGTACTTCTAATAATCATCATCTATACTTTAAGGAGTGATAGATCGACTGATAGATCACTGTTCATCATCAGTAATTACTTTTTTTAAAAATTTGTTTTCAATATTCACTCTCAATCCATCTCATCGGTTCACTTTGTAGGTTAGACTAACTTCGCTACGATAAGATTTTTTGCAAAGCCATCGCTCTTTGATTCTCATTTCGTGTATTCACCTTGGGATGCAGTGTGCAACTATCGCAGAATGGCATGATGACGTAAGCACAGAAGAAGGGCAGCCAGCAGAATGAGAAAACGAAGATAATGACGGCGATCGTTTTCGCAGCTCGCTTTTCCTGGAAATGGAACGATTATTACTGGAAGGAGCGGTTATTAAAATGATAATTGGGTTAATTTGGAGGGCAAATGGTTGCATTTTAAAATATGTGACGACGAACCTTCGCTACGGAGATCTTCTCCCTCTTTCGGAGAACGTTGGCGGGGTTCTGAAATAAAATGTTTATTTAAAAATTTAAAAAAATTAAACAAATAATAATCACCTCCTCATCCTTCTCCTTGTCCAACTTCTTCACTGTCACAGAGTGAGCGTACTTCATATCCTTCGTAATGGTATCCTCAGAGTGAGTCTTCCCACTCGAATCCTCGTCTGCGAGTTTGGAGGACTGAAAATGCAAGTAGTAGGAAATTGAATCTGTAAAAATGTTTGATCTTTGAAAACGCCACTGTACGATTTGTCCTCTTAATCTAGTGCAAGTTCATGATTAAAAGTGCACCACTGCCAATTTCAGTTGCTAATCCGAAATTATTAAAATGGGACCAGGCAGTCCCAAAAAGCTGTTTTTCAGTCACAATTTCTCTGCTTTGAGTCGTCATTTTTTCGTCTTCGAGAAGTTTTAATCCACTCCGGATTAATGTGTCAGAGTGCGTCGAAGCCAGTCCCCATTCTCCCACTCGTTCTTCACACGCTTCGCCATCCTCAGCAGAAGCATTGTCTCTGCGCTCTCTCTGTTTTGCCTGATCTCTCGCCATCTCTAACCTTAAGAATCAGAATCTTCTGTGTCTGGACCCTCTCTATTCTGCCTGATCGCCCATCTTCTCTTACCTCCTGTCTAAGTGGCTGGGCTGACGCCGTCTCTGCCTCGACAAGAGGCTGCCGCTCGCATTTCCGTCCGAGTGATCCGTTCTTTGTTGAGAGCGGCTCCGAAGCACGCTTCGCTACCTGCAAATGAGCCTTTGTTATCGCTCCAGGAAGAAGAATCCCAGCGACGAAAATAAGCTAAAGTCCCAGCTTAGTTCCGCCATAATCTGCACAGGCATCCATCACCAAGTGACAGTTCTGGGTATTGTCTCTGCTGTCTCTAATCTTTCAAAACTTGGTAGATCCTAACAGTCATAGTTCACTATCAAAGGCAGACTCAATAAACAATACCTTCCGTGATACCTCGGCGCCGTCTCTCACTTCAGGAGGAGGATGATTGATGCGCATCAGGGCCGATCGACCTGCAAAGTTGCGTCGATCAGATAAGAAGGGGAGGCAAGAAAGGGGAATGCCGTAACCCCGGCACAGGACTTGGATAGATTGTATCAGTACTGTGTTTACTGTCGGAGAAGGAAGATGGATGAGGTATAAACGTCAGCGGACCAAGGAGGGGGAACCCCCACAGGATAGATCCCTCCTGGCACATGATTTGTGGGGATCAAAAGGAGTACATGAGAGTTCTTTGCGTGTGCCTTTCTGGTTCTGTCGTAATACGATCGGCATATATCTAATGCAGTCAAGTATTTTTTTCCTCGAATTATTTCCCTGTGGTGCAGTCCAGTGAGTGGGTGGAGGGATTCGGATTACTGGACATGGATTGACCTCGGTTCGTTCTTATTCGTTGCCGGGCAGAAATGAAGATCTTGACGTAGACAACGACCATAACGAGAAGAGGAACGAAGAAGGATCCAGACGCAGAATAGAGCACGAACAACTAAAAAATATTTGTTTGTTTTGTTTGTTTTTTGATTGGCGACTTACCTTCTCTGAACTAAGCTCGCAGGTCTCCACTAGCTTCTTAGCTGTCCAGTCGTTCCATCCAATAATAGGTGGCACGGAAATCATGATGGACAGTACCCATACCTACAAATATTGATTATTCAGGATTTAAACAACTCTTGTATTGATTGAATATTCATTTCTTCCTGAATCATCAGAATGGTACCCTTCTAGAGGTCCCTCGAACCCTTGTTGAAACTTATCTTTCCATGAAGCGAAAAATTGAAGTGTCCAAAAATAACACACACCCACATATCGAGACATGTGACAAATTATTCACGCTTTTTGCTATACTGTTCGTGCGTCTGCAACTAATTTAGCTCATTCCTTCATTAACTTTCAGGTCAGTGCTTCTAGTTTCCGCTTCATTGATTTTCTACGAAACAACATGCAGGATGACGCGGGTACTTCAGATTTTTGTAAATTCAAATTGACGTTCGTGTTCCTAATCGCGATTTTCAAACATCTTCGATGTTCATCGATGACGTCATCTACTTCATCTTCATCATCCGTCTCGACAGTTCACTCTAGTCCCCGACTGTGCTAACTGCTCACTGATTCGTTCTTCGTCGCCGATTGCCTTCTCTCTTCTAACTCGCTTAGCAGAGAGTTTTCTCCATGGCTCGAGGGGCACTAATTGCGCAGTCGTCGCTGGTTGTCTAATGTGACCAAGAGAGAAGAAGGGAGAGAGGAGGTCCCGGAAACATCCGAACGAGTAGCCGAAATTGTCAAGACGATGTTGACCCTTCCCGGCTATTCTCCCACAAGTTTAGCACGAAATCGTGCCCAAAGTTTGCGTGCATTTTCAGTAACAACAACACGAAATTCTGGACTTTTCTTCCCAAAAGTACGAATCTCGGAATCCCAAAAACAAGCTGCTTTCTTTTTGGGTATCGTATATCTCGTTTCCGGAGCCGCCCCGCAAAAGTTTGCCCGATCTTTTCAGTCTGTGCCGGAAATTGGTACTTGTTCGGCGAGAAAGAGTAGAGTCTATCGGAATTCTGCAATCGGCGAATTTAATAGCCCCGTTCTTCTAGACTTCGAAATGTGAAGTAATCCATCACTCAGTTCGATTGATGATGATGCGAACCTATCTTCACGGTGCAGAAACTCACAATAACGATAACGCCGCAGACGAACTTGGGCGTTCGCTTCTGCGCATAGTTGAGTGGATCATGAATGGCCCAGTACCTAAAATTAAGATAAATACAAAATAATAAAATAAATAAAAACGAACCTATCGATGGCGATCGCGCACAGGTTCAATATCGACGACGTGCACAACAGAATATCGGATGTCGTGAAGAACTGGCAGACCCATATGCCCAGCAGCCACTTCCCATCTGAAATAAGCGTTTGACGGCTTCCGAATAGTCTGTTCCTCGTACGTCCGTCTGGACTCTCCCCTGTCAGCATTCATTATGGATTTCAGATTCCCGCAGAATTGCCGGTTCCTTGGACTAGACTCATCGTTCTGCTGAGAGTGCGCAGCCCCCCTCTTTATTGGATCCCATCCGTTTTCACACTCCTCAAGCCCACTCATTTTCAAGATTGGAGAGGAGAAGAGCTTTCCAATCCGATTCGCCCATTCAGTTTTACGCACCCACAAGACCCCTCAAACTCTCATCATTCGCGTTTCTTCTTTTTATTTCGCCCTATTCCGCAAGATGGGCGAAGAAAAGACGGGAGGAGAGAAAGAAAAGTAGAAGCAAAAGCAAGCGGATTATGTGAACGTCCCACCAAGTATACACCATCTGTTGCGGGCTCAGTTTATACGTCTCGAATTAGACGGCATCTTTGATCCGCGAATTCGCGTAGGAAAACACGCTAATATGATGATGGGTTGAGTCTGATGATGATTCCCTCCCCCACTCTCTGGCCACATAGCTTGGACCACTCTGGTTGCTAACCTGCGAGAAACTTGACTACGTGAAGGGGCATTACGAAGATGGCAACGGCAAGATCCGAGGCTGCCAGAGACACGAGCAGATAGTTTTGGACCTGAACGCCGGTTTGATCTTTGATCTTTGATCTCAGCTACCTTCTTCAGTGGTCGATAGGAGAACACGGCGACGACAACGAGCGTATTACCAACGACGGTCATAGCGATGATAACCTGCAAATTCGATACATTTTATCTCTTATTTTTTATGATTTCGTCATTCAGACTCATAATTCGTTGTGTAAACACACTGTCGTCATGTCTCTCGTGTGCCTTCAATGGGAGTGGGAGCGGGCCCCCCACTGATCGAATATCATGAATACGTGCGGGGTACGAACTAATCCAGGGAGACTGGGATTACTTAGTATCCCGGCGGGTGCTTGTTTGTGTTTTACTCAACTCGTCTCCTCCTTTTTGCTTGTTTTGGCCCTTCGTCTTCTCCTCTTTCTGAGTAGGAATGAGTTCAGTCGAAGGTGTCGCTCTTTCGCATACACAACCATGTGACTGACGTGCACTAAGATCCCATTTGAGACAAATTCGGATCCGAAGAACCCCAGATCAGAACCATATCGGTACCGCACTCTCTGTCAGATCCAGACCCCTTGAGTAAAAAAGAGGCCAATATTTCTTCATCGGAAAACAATAGATGGGATAAGAGGGTCGAGGATGGAAATAACAATCTTCTTATCCAGTGAGTGGCCACTCTTCCCATCGCTCTTTGTTCAGTAGTTGCCTATTTATGCGCGTCTTTCCCTCTCTTCTCGGACTTGTCTATGACGGCGAATGTGCGGGGTCTTCGACACTGAGTGACATGAAGGGAAAGAAGAAGAACTCCTGCTGATGGAGCGACAGACATCGCCGCTCCCAAATAGACTACTCTGCCTTTCTCGCTAATTCCCCCAAAACCCTGGAAAGACGGTGGTGGGCCTAATGGAACTTCGAGCACTCTGCGGATTCGGAGATCTGTGGTCATACAGTACTACGGCCGCTCATTAGCAGATAGATTTTCGAGAATGACTAACCAGATATGTGATGGTGCCCAGGACGAGTTCCACGATGGGGATGATGCTGGGCGGTGGAGGTATTGGAGTGACATCGATTGCAGTCGTCGAGTTGGCGATTGAGGCAGTGATGGAGAAGAGTTGGGATAACACCATCGGATCCTGAATTGAAGATTCGTTTTCAAGCTGTTGAATGCGATAGAAGAGTCAGCATTGATCGAGTTGTGAATAGAAAAGAGATATCGGACAGTGAGAAAGAGAGATAGAAATATCGAGAAAAGATCGACAGTACAGCGTAAATCAAGCGGCAAGGCGCGGTTATCCTCGAATATGTGCGTGGCAGGCCGAATAATAAGCACGTTCGTCAGCATTCTCCCAGGCGCAATGTGTTCTTTCCCGGAATTGTGTTGGGTGTGAGAGCGGACTACGCGTTTCAGACAATGATCAACAGGAAATTCGAGTAATATTCAAGCAATATTTGAGCCAAAACTGGAAAGAAAACGACAGTCTGGGCGAGAGAACAACATGGTAGTTTCCATCTCGCAATCTCTCTTTTTTCGTATGGGGGATAGATCGCGTGCAAATGGACAGATTTCATCGTCTCCATCCCATCTATTCAACGAGACACAACGGTCCCCCTTCCACAACTAGTACTGATCTCACGTCTTCCTAGCTTCTTCTTGCCTTCTACGCATCTAAGATTGAGCCAATCTGTCGTATGCCTCATCTCTCATTAGACCAATAAGTGTTGTGTCTTCGCATAGCAATCGCCTTAGGAAATCGTGTGCCTAGCATGGTCAGGAGGATAAGTTTGTCCTTTCCACAAAGTTTCCTTCCTGATCAAATGCACAATCCATTAACTTCCTCAGTGAAGCACAGAGGGGGAGTCTCTAAGAATTCATTTGGCCCTTCTCCTTCGGATGTGCTCTCCCTTCTTGTGAAACTAGGCGCCGACACTAATTCCCTTCTCCCTTCTCTCCGACGAGATCCCAACAGTTATTGTCACTGCTCATCCCTCATGCACATTCGGATTGCAGGGGGGAGGAATGAAAGAGGAAGAGGGGAGGGCTAAAGTCGTCCGGAGGGTGCTAAAACTTGCACGACCACGTGCGAAAGTATGCAGAAATTGGCGATGAGAAATAAGGATATCGTGGGATGAAAGTCGAAGATGAGGCCGGTTGGAAGGAAGGAAGGCGAGTTTCCCTTGCAAGACGGAAATCCTTTCTCTCCTCCCTTTCACACCTCACAACGGGAGGGAAACATCGTCACTTCTCTTCGCGATCCCTCCACTAGGTCATCAACTTGCAACCCAATCTCATTGGCTGACTACTTCGTAGCTCTTCCTTTCCTCCTCCCACTCATCTCTCATCACCGTAACTACGGGAAATCAGCTCAATTATTATGGGCATCCGGAGGATGGGAGAGATGGAAGAGGAGGAGGTGGAGGAAGGGAGGGGATGATCGGGGGCTAACGGAGGAAGTACAACAAGGAAAAGAGAAAAGAAAAGAAGAAGAAGATACACAACTCTTCTCTTTCCGGTGTACGATTGAAAGGGAGATCTCGACTGGCTCATTTCCGTCGAGAAGAGAAGAGCCTCCCCCCTCTTTGTCAGTCAGTGAATGATAGACGAGCTGCTACGATCAGCCAACAATTACGGACGGGATTGCCCAACAAGCCGCTCATTCGAAAATTGGGAGTCCGACCGAAAATTCGAACAAAATACGGCGAGCGCGCAGTGGAAATGGATCCTCGAGGAGGATTGGAACGTCGTGGGAGTGGGAAAGGATTGATCGGAAGAAGGAAGGAGGAGATGTGGAGAACGTGGAGGAATTCCCGAAGACAATAGACACGAAAAAGCAGAGAAGGAACCTAATGGATAATAAGAAGTCGAGCGAGAGAGAGAGAGAGAGGAAGAATGTGTCACATGCAGTGGAAAGAGCAGCAGAAGGAGAGGAGAATGATGCCAATAAGCAATCCTTCGATCTGCAACGTTGATCTTTGTTGTTCTCTGCAACGGATTCATCGAATATTCCGTTCCGCGCGTTCAGTCTCGCACAATCGCAAATTCGCAGATTTGCGGCGGAATCTCATTCTTCCCTTCTCCCATGTTTCTTCCAGAATTCAATAGTGCCGCGGGCCAAGACAAAAGGGAGACTCTACAATAGTCAGACGTAATGGAGCAATTCCAAGACAGGAGAAGAGGATAAGTGGTAAGAAACAGAGGAAGACGTCCTCTGTATAATTGATGAGAACACGAATAAAGAGGGGGGAGACGGGGAATAAAGAAGAAGGAAGAAAGAGGGAAAAGGTGGCATCCTCCCACGGGTATTCATCCATGGTGTCGTTCGTCGCAACTGTAGTTGTAGTCTATTCTCAGTCCCCTCACGACGTGGATTCCCAAAAGGTCTCAGAGAAGAAGCAACAGAGAGGAGAAGTAGAAAGGATAGAACTACGAATGATATCAACGAGAAGGACACTGATGGACTGTGACAGATGATCCTTAGCGAGAGAAGGAGAAGAAGGAGGTATGGGGATAGGAGTGAGCGAAAGAAGGGAGAAAGTTGAGACGAGACCTGGGTCATTTGAGTATGCTAGTAATCCGAATCTGATACGGGAGAGTCGAGAGAACAAGGCTCAAGGAACAAGTCCACGAGTCCTACCGTAGGAAGGGCACTCACCTGGGTTGGAGGCTGCGCGCCAGACGATGCGGGTGCAGCCATGGTTCCAGGTTCGGACGGGTACCGGATGGGTCGGAAGGGCCGGGTACGGACACACTGGACTTGCTCCTCCTCGACGCCTTTCGTGAGGAGACTCGAGGGGTCTAATGAGGAAAGCTCCGCCCTCTTCTCTCACCACCACTGAGTGAAGTAGCAGTAGGAGGAAAGGGGAGAGGGAGGAGGAGACGGAGGAGAGAGAAGATAGGCGAGGAGTTGAGAGTGGAACAGCGGCCGTGATTTTCAGTGGTCGACGACGCCATTTCTTCATCCATCACAGAAGACGACGAAGACAATGAGGGAGTCTGACCATAATAAGACTCCAGAGGCGGAGGAAGACAAAGATGATCTCTCAGACTGTCTCTTGTTGTGCGATATCTGCAACGGGAATGCTGATGGCTTTCCCTCCATCATCCACTCTTTCTGGAAGTCTTCTGACGAGAATAAATCGCCGAACGATAATAACCGAATCTTTTGGCTGTTCACGGGCACTTATCGTCGTTCTGAATGATATTTACCGAAAGAGTCGTTCGGTTCGGCCTTGAAAAGAGTCCTTCCCCCTACCAAGCCTTGTCATCGTCAGATGATGGGAGCAAAGCGAGAAAGCGACTTGTTGGCCCCTATGGAGATCCGGAAAAGGACGAAACGCGAACGGGCGGTCGCCTCTGAACACAGACCTAATTAGAACTCGAAGAGACACTTCGAAGGGACTAATCCAACTTTGTTTTCCTTCGTCGTCGTCACAAAGACTTTACAGAGTAGTTCTATTACCAGTACTATGGAATAGAGTATCGCTTAGACGCCTACATATTTCATGGGCGTGTACGAGACAATCTTGCGGGTCGCACGTACTCGCCTACGTTCTGTTGATTGGGGGGCAGGGCTGGGACATACCCATAGACACGCGCGGCCTAAGCGCGATTGGGGGACAGACGCGCGCGAGAGTTTAATAATGCACACGGGGGGATGTGAGATGGGAACGCGGAATGAGTAAAGACGGGAAAAATGGGTGAAGTGGAGGGATGAATAGAGGCCAGATGAGAAGCCCGCCGATTCCACTCAATGAAAAGCGAAGAGCGAGAGCGACCAGCCCAAAGTTTAGACGTCAACCAGACGAAGATGAGTAATATAGTATACCTGATCGCGTTAGTCTCTCTTTCCGGTCTGGAGAGAGAATGCCAAGTAAATAGAAAATGTGCAAGAATATATGATGGGCACAAACACAAGAAATCGGCAAATGATAAAAATCAGCAAATCTGGGTATTTAGGGTGCGCTGCTTCTCTGACCTCTGCAGAGCAACTCCACAAAGACGTTGCCCGAATTGAATCTGCATAAATCGGTCCAGCGCGTCCGGGGATGCTCCCATTTTGCACGCTGCTTTCCGTGCGATTCGGCGGTTTGCCGCAGCTTCCGCCTCACTTCTATATGGAGAGGACCACCTTGAGACACAGGACGCACTTTGAGGAGCAGTCAAGGAATGAATAAGAAAGATGAGGAGGATGAACTTCGGGTGCACAGCAGTATATCTGCGAAAAGCAGGGGTCACTCATGAAGAGTTGCTTCAATCACGTCTCCTCTCCCTTGCAACTTATGTTTCTCTTGGCTGAGAACGTGATCCGCGAGTGACATGACATCAGAGACCGCTCAACTTTCCATTACACCCGAGTAGTTCCCCCTATCGGCCATCCTTCCGAGAAAAGACGAGTTGCAAAAAAGGGAAGGCATCAATCAGTCAGTCTACGCAATAATGCATCGGGCCTCCTCTTCCTTCTCTGCTCTCGCCCCTCGACAGTCTGACAAATGCCTTGCTGCAACACGCACACACACACAGTTTGCATGGACGAGTTGCGGCCCCCGAAATAGCGTCATCACGCCCCAAAGTCGGCCCATTTTGTCTCTCTCGCTCTCGTTAGAATCCATGGGGCGAGAACAGCGAAATGAGCTTAGAAAGAACAGAATATGGATATGATTACGAGGGCGGACAACGTGATAGTAGCGAGAAAGTGGACAGAAGGGGAAGATGGAGAAGCATGTGAATGAGTGGCTGATTATAGATGCATTCATCTACCCGTCTATCTATAGTGAGTGAGGAGATAAGCAGGGTTCTTCTCCCTCATCTGTTGAAGGTCTCAGATGATCGAGATGAGGAAATAACCTAGCACGAGAAAACCTATGTCTCATATCCAAGTCGTTAATAGAACATGAATGACGACAAATATTGATATGATGGGAACGATAATATTCCATAACTAGTCCTAGGAGCTGCCTGAGAAACTGGTCGTAGTTCTCCTCTATCGCATAGATCTTCGCTGATTCTCACGATGGATGGGAGCAAACTCGCGGCGATGAATAGACAGGCGCTGTCGGAAACGGAGTTGAGCCGAGTCAGAGGAGTGAGCCGGAATGATGAAAGGGACATTGCGAGATTGACCGAGCGAGGAAACGAATGATGTGATCCGGTGTTCTACCTGACAAGTTGATGAATGGGAGCGGAAGGGCAGAGACAAGCGTACACTATAGGAGTAAATATGAGCAATTCTGGCAACTTCAGGTCAAAGATCTTTGCGGTGTCAAAATTCTGAACGGAAAACATCTCGATGGATAGATGAAAAACGACCCAATCCGATCTTCGCAATTGAAGGCAGCATGAAAAGTGTAAAAGCAGACCCGAAAACCCGCATATCCAAGTCCATGTTCAGGTGAATCGAATAAAAGGTAGAGTGGGAACTTGGAGGGGCAGAAAACAGAGCGCAGCCATTTCATGTTCGCATTTGCTCGAATGAATCGGCGGAGAGTCGGGCCGCTCTCTTTGTAATGCATTTCCTGTGCAGAAGCAGAGGATTTGCGCAGATTCGATGAGATATTAAATGAGGACTCGTCGCCCCCTCGAGGAGAGAAGAAGAGCTAATCGGCAATCTGTGTGCTTGACGAGATAATTATAGAGACAAACCATCAAGGAGAATCAACTGAGGAATGGAGGAAGCTGAACGGCGGAAAACAAACGATGAATCCGACACAGTTGTAACGAAGTCACTCTGGTCTCGACTGCGCAAAGGAAACAGAATCTGGGAGAGATGCACGGTATAACGAGTGACGCTGTATAATGGTTCACAGAAAGATCTGAGCTCGAATACACACGCAGCACAATCTAAAGGGTGGAGAATCAGTAGTCGGTGAGCTTCTTTGTGAAAACAAGAGCACACTCTTGGAATACGGCATTTGGATAGGCCACTGGAATTTTTATCTATCGTTCAACACCACATAAACATGCGTCACGAGCAAGAAAACTTCATGGAGAACACCCAATACGACATTTGCAAAGGATGCGTAATCTTCTGCAGGTATAATCGACTTTTGCACATGGAAAGCGATAAACTTCTTCTTAGTTATCTCTGCGACAGTGCGAAACGGAGCTCATTACACGGACGGTTGTGCGTAACTGACTAACAATAGGAACGGCGCGGCGTCAAGCGGTTTCTGTGCTCTCGCGTCGCAAGGAAATAACTGATCGAATGTCCACATGGAAATGCGATCCATCTGCAATAACACTCTCCACGGAGGAGGAGGAGGAGGAGGAGGAGGAGGAGGAGGAATCTCTGCACATAACTGCAGATACACAAGCAAAATGCAATCTTGTATCCACCAATTTCGCTTGCTAACAACAGTTAAGTTTCAATGATCTACGAGCACAAACAATCGCGAAACGAGAAAGCTGCAAAAAACAGTCTCCGGGCACACATTTACTTTCTCTCCAATTTACAGGTTGTAGCACTTTTCGTCTTCCTCCTGGCGTCCTTACCTCACCAGGAACAACCGATCGGTGAGTGACTAGGATTTATTAAAAATTTAAATTTAAAAAAATAATGCTTACGAATAATTTTTTATCCAATTTCTAACAACAAAAAACGCTCTCTATCACATCTGCGCATTCAATAGACGAAACGTATCCATTAGGGAATTAGGGATCTTTTCCAATCTCTTTCCTCTGTCAGTTTGCGATTGCTCTAATGGACGAGCTCACTTGCTTGCTCATCAGCTCGATCCAAAAGTGATCAGCAAATTGTTTTTAATTTTTTAAAATTATTTGATGGATATTTCTAGTCATAATTGAGTATGACTTTCTCAAACTCGCATGTGCCCATTTCAGTTATTTTTTTAGGTCGATTTCTCAATTGGAGTTGATCAAGGAGAAATCACAATGACTCCGGCAGATGAGATTCCAGACCAAACACAAAATAAATAAATAAATTATGAATTTATTATTTCAGAAATGGTTCGCGTTCGGAACAGCATATTTGCGTGGCTGGAGGAGTCTTCAAGACGAGAATTGTCAGATCGACAACAGCTGAAATTCTTCGGTCTCATTGGCAAATACTACACTGATGCGAGTGAGGACCAATGGATCACGATGGATAATATGACAGATAGTGAGAAGAATACAGCCATTAGGGTAGTTACCGTCCTTCGTGCTCTTACGGAGCAAAAGACGATCATGATTTTTCTCACTGAACGCCAACAATCGCGCCTATTCCATGGACTTGCCAAGTTTCGCATTGATCTTCTCCCCGAATTTCTAAGACTAGCTGAAGAACCTCTTGAGCTTTTTTCTTCCGATATCAAACGCATTTCAAAAATCACCTTTACAAAGAGCATGATATTCATCAGTATATTCTGTTCCCTCTGCTCTTGAAAGTTCCTCCTCATCCCTCCGCTACGGATTGTGAAACTTGTGATGTCTTCTTTCCTCCTTCTCCAAACACTTCCCAGTGGCCCACGCCTGTGTACGACCTGACCGATTGAAATCGTTTTTTTCGTATGACCATATATCTGTTGATTTTTTTAAAATGGCTCTTTCCCTCGTTTCTCAGTTTCTCTTTCCCATGCAATCCCTTCGTGCTGTACTGATCATTAAACGGTTTCAAAGATCGTCAGTTTTCTTGTCCATAAGTTGCATTGTCGTAGGTTAAATCTCATGAATAAAATGGCTCGTCATTTCCGGTATTTGACCATATTGATTCATCCATTACGTGGGTTCATAAGAGTTCAGGCGTGGGTATCGATTTCGAAAAGAGAATTTTTTACTACCGGACGACCATCAGCTTTTTCGAAGATTCATTGCTATTTTAGGAATGAATTACTATTCTTGAACGGGCCACTCATGCATGCACATAGTGGAACACAAGAGATCGGGCTGCCATTCGTATAATCTTCGCATACGATGCGAACTTTTCCTAATTAGGACGAAAAAACGTGACGACGAATGAAGGCCGAGACCTTAGGAGAAATAATCAGCGCATTCTCTCGTGATGAACTACACTGCGTCGACTGTCGAGAATACGGTACTCGAAAATCGCATCGTTGGAGCGATGCTCTTCACTGTGAGCGCTTCATATTTTCGTAAATGTTGTTTTGCAACCATTTTCAAAAATCATCTCTAGATCGGCAGCTTTGGCGTTGCCTGTAACACTCTGGTGATGATTCTCATTCGCTCCGCACCGTCGATGCAGAATTCCTTCGGCATTCTCTCCTTCAGTCAGGCACTCGCTGACTGCGGCCATCAATTCATGTTCGCGTTCTATGCAGCGCCCGTGCTGATATTGTTAGTTATTTATAGCTAATATTAACTAATTTATTAATTTATTATCAGTGATTATCCCTGGCTGCAAAACGAGTTTCTCAACCGTCGCGTGGCTCAAATAGTCATCACTTGTTATCAAGTTATTTATTATTTGTTCTATTTATTTATCTCTCAAAAAATAAAAATAAATTTAGAACAAAATAAATTTTAGATCTGTGGCTACTCACACCTCTTCACTTCCCTCAATCGCTTCACTGCTGTGTACTTCCCAATGGCTTATCCGATAGTATTCAGGTGGAAACAAATAGCTTATTTCAATTTACAGCTCCTTTTAGTCGAGTGAACACTGTATTCATGAACATCATTATATGGATCACTGCCATTGTTCCGACTGCTTACTTTATGCTCTATCCGTCATGTAATTCAAGCTATCTTTTGTCTGTTCTTTATCCTCTCAGTCGATTGCTACGTCTTCTTCGAGCGAAAAACTTGGTTGTACAACTACGCCCCGACCCCTGGCTGCACTAACGTCGCCTAGTACGAAGATCGCACAAGATCAAATATTAGCTTTGTTTTTCGATCTATTTTTTCCGCCTGACGCAAACCCATTAGTGATATTTTCAGTATATTCCTAACATGCAGAAAAGTCATGCGCATTACAGTAATATCCATTTTCCCACATACATTATTCTCGGCTTCACATTCGCCTCAATTGACCTTATCACACTGTTCCGAATTCATAAATATAGCCAGGTTTGACGGTTATAAATGTCTTCATAGCATTTCATCATCAGAATCTGCCATCGGGAGGCGCGTTCGCTAAGGGAAGAATCGAGTTGGTGTTCTTTTGGCAGGTTAGAGACCAGAATAACAACGGTATGATAAGCTGTGATGTCAGGTGTGCCTGCAAGGTTTACTGTACATCACTGAGCTCATCTTCTATTTCTGGCTCGCCACATTCACAACAGATAAGTGGATTCGATTCATGCTCACCGATTTCATTTGGTGCGCGGTGCACTGCGGCGACGGGTATGGTTCTGCTGTTTACCATCAGTCGCCTATCAACAGATTCCTAATCCTACTTATGAATCGCGAGCTGCGCGTCGGATTCAGACGTCTGTTGGGAATTCCGACGCAGATTGGTTGGAATTTCAAAAATATTTTCGAAAATATGCGCATTCAGAACCATCTTCCTCGGCCAATACAGATCCAAGCCAATCTCAACCTCGGGAGTACACTGACCTGGAGATACTTGCTACTAATAATGGAGCCATTTCGAATCAGTAATCGATAATTTCCCGAATCGGTCCCCAACACTCCCTCTGACAAATAAAGTGTGTGATATGGATAACACGCGCAGACTCTGAGCACAACAATGTGTCCTCTAACACGCACTCTATTCACTAGGAGGAGTCTCTTCCCTCCTTCGGAAGAGTAAGAAGGGAGAGATATTGATGGTCGTATAGCAGCATAATTCCTTCCGCGAGACTGAGAAGAGGCGCGCATCTTGTCACCTCTCATCTCTCGTTAGTGTTGTCGCTTCTGAGAACCTTTTGTTCTCGGTAACGATTTGAGAGATGAATTTCACATCGGAGAGTCCGCTGACCATCCTCGACAACAGGATTGCTGCTGGTGTCCTGCTCGTTGTTTGTTTACCGTTCATTTCCCGCCTATTTCATCATCTTTGAGATCTGCTTGTTCGGTTTTTTCTGTAATTTCTTCGTCATAATCCTCGTGAGATCGGCGCCATCCATGCACAATTCCTTCGGGATTCTCGCGTTCAGTCAAGCGATAGCCGACTGTGGTCATCAAGCCATTTTCGCCTTCTATGTGGTGCCCCTGCTGACCATGTGAGATTATGTTTCTTCTATCGGATATTGCACTGTACAAGGTGATGGTGGAAGTGATTTCAGGGGGCTGAAGATCCTCAGAGACCCCTTTGTGATGAGTCGCATCGGGCATGCTCTCGTGATCTGTTATCAGGTAAGGCGAGTCGAGGTTGCGTAGGTTAACTTTGGTCTGATTTGATTGGTAAAAGCAGTTGGTAGGTAAAATTTTCTTCCCACGTACATAAATTGACTCTGAACGAGAACAGTACAATTCTAATCTTCTTTTTCAGATGATAAATAGTTTTCCAGGTGTGCGGATACTCTCATGTGTGCACATCTTTCAATCGATTCTCGTCTGTCTATTTGCCGGCGTGGTTCGGCAAGGCATTCAGGTGCATAATTGAACAACATTTAGTTAACTATTCATTAAATGCAGCCGAAGAAACACGACAATTCTCGCTATCTTCATCTGGACATTAGCTGTTGTCCCCACATCGCTCTTCTTACTGATACCATACTGTAATTATAAGAATTAATCGGGATCAATAAATCGATTTTCCAGTTGATTGCTACATGTTGTTTGATGTGGATGCCTGGGCATGGAACTACGCGCCAACTGCCATGTGCGCCTGGATTGCATTGTGAGTCAACAAATAAAAATAACAAATAACAAATAAAAATACAAAACAATGTTGTTTCAGCAACATCCACTTCCCCACTTACATCACAATCGCCTCAACCTTCTCTCTTCTGGACATATGCACCCTTTGGCGCGTCTATAGATACACGAAAGTCGGCCCGGCCCTTCAGGTTTCAGCTGCAATATCAGGATAAAGGAGCAAAAACATTTCAGACTGTTCCCGAAATGGGCGGAAAAGCGAGGAAGAGGAAACTGGAAACGATCTTCTTCTGGCAGGTGAAACAAATAGAGAACTGTACAGAGAACTGCACAGAAACAACGGAACATCAATGATATACCTACAAAAAAATAATCTAAAAATAAACACTAATTATGTTAAGGTGTGCCTCCAAGGCGTATTGTACGTTACTGAACTCATTACTTACTTCTATCTGTCGACTAAGACAACGGACAAATGGATGAGATTCTTTCTCACTGACGTCATCTGGTGCATCTGCCATGCTGGTGACGGGTTAGTTTTAATTTAGCATCAGCAAATCAGTATCTAACTCCAAGACTCTTATGACTCATCTCAGATTTTTGATCATCTCACTGAACCGGGAACTACGAGAGGGGCTCAAGGCTATGCTGAGATGCGATATTCACAATTATCTAGGTCAGATAAAGTCGAGAAAAACTGTTAATGATGACGTAATCTTAGAGCCGTCCTACTACTTCGGTGCCGATTCCCAATCTCCGTCTATGATTCCACCCCACTCGGTTTCGTCCGAACAACCCCGTCAGATTGCCAGTTCACTAGTCCCTCTGCCTTCTTCGGAACAGACCCCTACTCCCTCTCAAGACGCCCAGATATCCACTGACCATTCTCAGCAACCACTGGTAGTGTCCTCCGACCATTCTGAGGTATCAGTCCAACCGGCTGGTCAACCAAAGCCAGTAGAAGAAGTTCCTGAGATCGCCACTGAGCGATCCGAATTTTTTGTAGTTTGACTGAATGTCACTTCCCTACTTTGTGCTCCTTACGTGCCCCTAACGATCAAAATCCATAAATATTTTTTTCCAATTCCAGTGCACCAGGTGCACGGCATAGACCACTTTCAAAACACTAAATTGCGACCTATTATGTTTCACATACTCTAAACTCCTTTGCATTCGAAGAATCTATCCAAAATATGATTAACGTCTCCATAATTAAATGAAAAAACTGAACAACTCCATAACTGAACAATAATCTATAATTCAAGTTCGATTATAAATTTGACTTACTTCCAATTTGACTTACAATAATATAACAAAACAATGATCAATGTTCACGACATCATATACTAATATCATATGTACCAATACCAACTCCAACACCAATTATATAAACTATTGTTGTACCACTTTCAAACTCAAGTATTGCAAAAACCAATCTGTCAGAGCAATTAATATCACAACCCTTACAAATCGTGAATTGTAACCATTCGTTTCACAATCTCCGCAACGCGAATAAACTGTTCCTAGAATATATGACAGCCGTGCAAACAGGAAAGATCTCTCTCAAAGTGGAGGGCGTATCTGCTACCACTTCCCCCCGTTCTGGATGCTCGCACTGTGTACACAGAGTCCAGTGCGAACCGAAGTTCCAGCTTAAATAGGGGAGGAAACGAGATAGGATCACTTTCGAAATGGCCGCCGTCCTCATCCTCCTCTCTGCGACGATCGCTTCGGTTGCCGCGCAGTGCGGAACCACCAATATGGCGAGGTATCGACATCAGTTGATGATCAACTCTAGACATTACCGATTATAGTACAATTCTACTACACATTCATTGAAGAAGAAGCAGAAAATATGATTTAATGAGCTATAACTGGATTCTAGATGCTCGATCTGGGTGAACAACGGCTTCTGCACGAACGCCGCCTACAACATCCTCGTCAGGCAAGCGTCATGCCCGACCATGTGCAAGGTACCGTATTTTTCCAATCGATAACTGAATATCTAATCGATAATCGCAGGTCGGTTGCCCGAACACCCCATCAACTGCAAGAGACGCCTGTGTTGGTGACGGAAATGCTAAGTGAGCTACAGTTATGCTACCGTAGCCCTACTATGTTTCTTATACACGTTTTCTATTACAGCTGTGCGGCTTGGAACGCTAAGGCGGACAATCCGTTCTGTCTCTCTACCACTATGGCCGCCGCGAACAAGTTCATCTACTGCTGTCGCACTTGTGCTGCAGAGATTGTACGTTTTTCGTCTGACTCTCTCACTTTCCCGTGATCTCTATGCGTTCTCTGACTAGAGAGATCAAAGTAAGAGCCAGGCCTGACGGTTATTTCGAGCCCTTAGTACGACTGATCTTGTCGCCTTTTCTAAGGGAGATTCGAAGAAGCAGACGCGCGTAAGTCACGCGTCTGAGAGTATTAACAATGCCCGTTCGATTTCGAAATCCATTGTGAACAGACACGCAAAAATGTTTTTGAGGCCGAGATTTAAGCTACGTCAGCTGTTTTTGATCAAATATGGGACCGAGTTGGTTTCAAAACTGAACTAATTTTGCAGACTCCTCAAGGGGACTGCTCGATCTACAACAATGCCCGAACGAGAGTTTCGATGCTCACGACGAATGCTGCTATTCAGACGATCCCAACGGGCAATACGGTATGGATCGAAGAACAAAAACAGAGAAATAATTATAATAACAATAACATTTTGTTGTCATTTTTACACATAATTATAATAATTCCAGCTGTTCCGCGCCTTCGTCCGCACCGGTTGCTCCCTCAAACTCTTCGCGGAGGCAACGGCAGTCCCCGCGACGGCGACTCCTCTCCAGACGTGAGACTCTTCCGAATCTACCGTACTCCTCACTTTATTACCGTACCTAATCAATACATTTGCAGCCTCACCGGCTCTACGATGTGGCAGGCAATCACCACAGCTGGCGCTCCCGCTCTCGGAGTGACGTGCACTTGCCCATAAACGTTGTGTTTCAACCCTTGCGACTATGTGTCATCGTGTGATCAGTAAACCGCTGTAGTGCTTACAATCTATTTAACGGTGTTGCTAACGACAGATCGAGCTTTATTGAGTCATCAATTCACAAATTCACTTCACAAGGTGATCAAACATGGGGCAACAGTATGAATGATCGAGTGAGGAAATGGAAAAGGGATCAAGCTTCGGGAAGTAATCAATGCATAAGGAGATGGATAAGAGACATGTGGAGAAATTGAGATCAAGTTCGGGATACTTTCATAGATCCGTTCTATGCGGAGAGGTTTGCCGCTTCCAATAGCTGAACTGACAAGTGTTCTGCTCATTAGCAGCGATAAATTTGAGTGGTGATAATTAGAAAATACCATATCTTCAGTAGCCTTGTGCTCACTAATCAAGAACTCGATATCGAAAGCTGTTGGTGATGGTAGGGAGAGAGATAAAATTCGGGCACTGTTTTTCAATAACAAGCAACGAAATCGTCATCTAGTCAACGGAACAGGCGAGAGCATGGGTCGACGGGGATATCGTCAGTCGGAGATTTGGTATCTCAGCAAGATGAAACAGGGGAGAAGTCTTACTGTGGAAGTAAATAGCTTGGTGTGGGTACGAAGAGTGAAGAGACGAAGAGAGTGTAGAGATGTTATGGCAAACTGGTGGGATACAACAAATATAATGGTGAATATAATCGTTATATAGATTTTTAGGTGGATTTCGTTATTATGTTTCTTTTTTTTGGTATTTTAGCTTTTCTTCTAAACTACGCAACAAATTAAATATGATCTCCAGTGGTGACTGGAACCTGTGCTAGGGTGTTCAAAATAATAGGGCGCTAAGTGATCGATCGATGTACTCGCTACGGTATGGGAAGACTATCCGAAAGTGCAATGGAGATGGATGGGAATTACTCGATAGAAAGAAGAAGAGACCAGGAAAATGAACTCCAAGAGATAGGTGTTGTGAACCAGAGTGAGGGGTGATGGGAGAGGAGAGAAGACCGGAAGGAACGTGGGTATGGGATGTAAATCGGCATCGAACATGTAAATAATGAGTAACAATACTCGACAAATAAGAATGAGTGACTAGACCGGGACCACTAACAAATAAATATGGGTGCGTATCGCGTTCGGAATATTCTAGAAACTATGGGGTCTATGAAATTCAAACAAATAAATATATGTTGGGAGGCTTATTGGAACTGTGATCACTAGCGAGATGAGGAAACTACACTGGATGACTAACTCTGAATGGAATAATTGAGATAATAATTGAGAATACAACGTCGAATGTACTATAATTGTTGAGAGTGCTAATGGATTGGATGGAAATGGAGGAAAAGAAAGGACAAATAAATAAATGGAGGAGCCGTGCTCTGAGCTGGCTCGAGGTAGTGAGAATGGAGGTGATCTGAATAGAGGAGATGGTCTGAGGGATCTCATCGCCCATTGGACGGGATTGATAGGTTGCATGAATATAGGGTAAGTTAGATCAGAGGAGTGGATTGGTTGGGTCGGCTAATTTTAAGTTGAATTTAACGGAGGCAAAACAATGAGAAAAAATAAATTGGATGAAATCAAGAAGACAAATAAATGTATGAAAGGGAGCCGCAAAGCGCGCACTGGCTCGAGGTAATCATGAATGAGGTGATCTGAATAGAGGGTCTGAAGAATGTCAAGTATGGATGCAGAATCAGAGGATTGTGGTAGAAAAGAGAGATAGAGAGGCTATTGAGATTACAGTAAATCAGAATGACGGGATGCGTCGTACAGGACGCAATGGGATCCGGCTATCATCACGTCTCGCCGGCCTTCTTCCAGGTCCGGGCTTCCTCCGTCGATTAGGAGGGTGCTTGAGTGAATGTCGGCAGTCATCTGCAAATTGCACCGTAAACAACTAATTATATTATATTCCAGGTCACAGAAATCACCCCCTTTCATGCGGTGGAATGATGCTGGTTTACTTCATGCAATGCAGAATTTTGAAAAGGCAATTGCATGCGGTTTCTAGCTACGATCATGCGTAGGCGCTTGGCGGACAGAGTAGGAGCTGTCGAGGCAACAGAATACTACATCACGCACTCCGATGGATTACCTTCGACCGGGCGACTACGGTTCGTTGCTCTCTACTAATGATCACCCGGAAACTATCCAGACAATGTGAAAATGGCACTCGAAACGGTGAGATTCTGCACAAAAACAGGGTGTTTCTTTACCCGTCGGAAACGCGAGAGATTGCTCTCGTCGCTCGACTTTGTCATCGAGAACCGTTGTGCCCAGTCGTCGGAATCTGAAGGCCCTCGTCGTCGACGACGACGCCAACGAAGACAAGGCATACAGTAGGCTGAGATGAGCTCCTTCTTGAAGGTGGAGCTCATGCCGAAGTAGATGGTGAAGTTGAACGGATACGAGATGATGATGACGAAGTTCCTGAATTTATTTGAAGATTACGTTTCAAAGATTTTGTTCCAGGTCTATTTGTAATCATATTCTTGTTGTACAGAACACATTGTTTTTTTGGATTACGATATTTCGAAAATGATCTTTTGGTCGTTGGCGGAGGATCAATTTCTCACGGTAAGTAATAGTCAGTCGGCAAAGAGTGGGTAATATAATAATAATAAGATGGGTGAGGAAATTAGAGTCCCTAATAGGTGGGCCGTGTGAAAATCATGTGCTCTTTTGATGAAATATCCTACCGTAGTCCACCTAATAAATACTAATGGAGCGCATGAGGAAGCGCGTGCATTACACCCCATCACATGCCTTTTCTCCTTCCTCCATCCATTATGCCCTAATAATTTTCCTAATGGGAGTAGTACGATCCCGTGTTTCGCTCCCTCTTTTCATGGATACGTCAGGCAAAAAGAACTCTGAAAGGAGTGGGACAGGCATCAGCTGAAATGAACCTCTCAGTAGGCAATTCTAGCAACGTCCTGTCACTCTAGTGCAGTCTTTTTGTGGAACTGCAAGACAGGTCTGGGTGGCAAACACTATTCTAAAGATCTTGATTGAATGCCAACGTCAGTCGTCTGTCCGCGTTCGCTCATAGCAAGATCCGGTCTGCAGAGAGTTTCTCGTTAGGAGTTCGTCAGCCCCACAGTGGAGTCTTCGCTTTCCAGAATGTGTGGCTAATGCGCCAACGAACTTATTCCGCGAACAACGAAAGTGGACGAGTCTCCTCTTCCTTCCGGCCTAATTTCATCTACACTTCCCCAATTGCATTCGACCCCACTCGTTCTTCTCATGTGCAATACTGCACTTTCTAGAACTGTGTCCAGGCAAAAATGCCTTTGAAATAAAAAAACACGTCAAATTGTTTACCTGACCACCATGAAGCAATTGGTGAATTCGGTGGCGAACACAGTGCCGATGATCTGGTATCCATAGCGTTCGGCGCAGAATCGAGCGACGAGTAGGAAGGCCACCTAAATTATGTCCTTTTGGTCATTCCCAACGGTAAAAAAGTGAAGTAGACTAAATCGTACCGGCACTTCGACGAGTAGATGGATAATGACGATGATGAAGAGGAACTGGGTGGAGGTGTGCATCAGCTTGAGCGGCGGACGCTCGGCACGACCAGGAGGGCCATTGGGACCAGCCTCGGATGCCTGCAAGTTATCCACTCATTAATTATAGGACAAACAGCTCTAGAAAATCATAAGGCTAATTACTGGGGTTTCTTCTTGATGTTCCCAAAGAGCGAAAGATGCAAGATATGGGTAGTTGTCAAGAAGAAGCCCAAGTACAGAAATCATGAAATGTACCTCAGGTGCTTGTCCATCAGTAGCAGTTGCTCCTCCAGTAGAAGCCGCTCTTTCCCCATCTAGCATCTGCACAACCTTCGTGATTACTCCTTCCACAAGTAATCCGATCTCCTCCTCGAGAGTGCGAACGGGTTCTTCTTCCGGTTCATCCGCATCAATGAATGCAATCTCATCTTCATGGACAAGCTGATGGATCATATGCGGAACTATCTCTTTTGGTTCTGGAACATCTATCTTCTCCTCTTCTTTCTTCTCTTCGGGCTCCTCTCCCAATTGAACGAACTCGATCGCTATTTCGTGAATGGATACTTGGTCTTCAAGGGGACAGGGTCCCTCAACAATCTGGGGCAGACCATCTTCTTCCTTCACTTCTTCATTCTTAGAGTCTCCCTGTTCTTCAACCAATGGCTGGCTCCCCTCTCCTTTCTTCACATCCACCACCATTTCATCCTTAATCTCAACTTCTGCCACTGCCTGCCCTCCTTCAACCAGTGGCTGATTCTCCGATTCTTCCTTAACTTCTTCCTTAGCCTCTTCATCCACGGCGACCTGTCCCTCAGCCAATGGCTGGTTCTCCTCTCCCTCCTTCTCTCCTTCCCCCTCAACCCTAGGTTCTCCCTCCACCACCACCTCCACGATGATATCGTGTCCCTGAGACGGTTCGGGCTTCACGTCTCCTCCTTCATGTCCAACCTGCTCCAGGGGCACTCCATTCAGCAGAATCTTCACCGTTCCCGCCTCCAGCATCACTGCTTCCACGGGCGTGCCACTCGTCGCCCCGCTGGTAATCGTCGTCTTGGTCTTGTTCTGCTCGTTCTCGTCGGGACGGAGGAGCTTGGCTCTCTTGATGTCCTGGACGCGCAGTTTGATGAAGAGACCGATGGTGAAGAGGACGAGGAGAAGGCAGGGGATGACGTGGACGAAGATGAGCTTGTACGCGTACGTGTACGACATGTACGTGTTGTAGCCGATCTGGAAAAATTAGAATAATTTCAATTTCGAATTGATGTCTTTTGATTAATATTGTATACAAAACGACTTTTAGTCAAGAGAGAGAGGAATTGAGGTGAAATGAGGTTACATATTGAGAAGGAAACTTACATGTTTCTCCACCAAATCCACATGGTTCTGTAGACAGTACGTCCTTCCCGATCTACCCTTGTGGTTGCGCAGTGTCTTCAGGCAAATCTTCGGAAACTCAGAGATGCAAGCCCAGAGACAGAGACCTGAAGGATTCGTTTTATTTGATATAAGAGGAATGCGATCTGCTCACCAATTAGGATCTTGATATTGGTCCTCTGGGTGTAGCAGAGCATGGCGACGGGAAAGAAGACGAAGCAGAAACGTTGAATAGCCAGATAGCAGGTGAGCCAGATCGACATCGTGTGGAATCTGAATGACTTTCTCAACTGATATTTTTCTCAACTAACCCCGTCCTAGTGAGCGCTGTCTATTTAAGTTTTCTCATCTAGACACAAGTGCAATAACAGCCGCAAAAGCACGTTTTCGACCAAGGAATATCGCAAACTCAATGTCTCATGAAAACTAACAGAGAGGGAAGATGGAGGGCGAAGATTTGGTGGAACTTGCACCAGAAATCGGACATCTGGAAGTCTTCGGTGATCTCATTAGCCAGGTAGTAGATACTCCACGGGAGGGAGGAGATGCCTGAAACATATTCATGTCTGCCGAATTCGTGTTCTCTTCATTTTAATTGATATAATACCCTTTCACTAATGTTCTCTCATTATCCTCAAGTGCAATGACCATTTTCAAAGTTTGTTCGAAACTATATGATCCAATTTTCTGCAGAATCCCTCTAATAGAACGCGGGAGAAAAATAAAGTGCTGTTCATCACTTGGCCTTTAGAGCGGAGATTGGCTCATTTGCATAGAATTAGGCAGCCGGAAAGAGCGCGCGAAGACGGATTGACCCTTCCGTCAAGAAGTTTGGGAATTAATCTCGTCTCTCTTTTCCCATGCTTTTTCCTCATTAGAGAAAGAAGGGAGAAAAGCAAAAGAAGAGAGTGGGATTCAGGCAACTCCTAAAAACCTTCTCTCCTCTCTCCTTTTCCGCCCATTCTAATGCGGATTACTGCAGACGAAAAGAATGCGAATGGCGTCATAAACAGGAAAAATGGAAAAAGTAGCTGCAACAAGAGTGTTGTCTAATGTTCAGCGATACAAGTCTCATGAGCGTGGCCATTTTCAAGTCATCAATCGTTTTTGAGACTCATTCATCACCAATTTCCTCACCAGTAGCCAGTTCCGAGCCGGCCATAGTGAGGAGAACCATGTTGGTGGGCGTCCTCAGCACCTAAATAGATAGATAGATTGGCCCTTGTGCTGTTGAGGGGTCTTGAACCCTGCGCGTATCAAGATAGGAAAGTAGGGGTATCATCGAGATTGGGATAATTCACGATTTTTTATTAATATTTTATGTGGAGACTCCCTCAACAGCCCATGCGCCGATAGATTAATAGATAGAACTATGAGACATGAGGCAAATTTGGAACACATACCGGCTGATTGCACACGAAGAAGATGAGCGAATTGGTGACGAACGAGACGATGATGATCGTGGGAACGACGATCGCGTACAACTGAAGGAAAGGGAATAGGAAATGAGTACTGATCATTCCCGTCAAGCAAACGTTCATGTATTGTTTACTGTGTGTAATGTATTTGATCATTTTTATGGAAAAAACCCTTTTCAAATTCCGCCATAAATGACTTTATATCTCAAGAACGTTTTGGCAGCTCAGACATACGTAGGTGGATTGAATCGAAAGAACTGGGAAACGGGTGTTTTCGCCTTTAATTGATCTCCGCTGTCTCTCAAGAAGACTTGCAGTAGTTTACTATCCTATTTTCATTGCGGGGGTACAGGGAGGTTCTCTACCCTTTTCGCTGCCCTCACATGCACAATTCATTCTTCTTTTTGCGCTATTTTCCACTTTCAAGAGCGACGCAAATTCGCGCACTGTTCTCGAGTACCAGCAATCTGTGGTCTCCCTTCAGTAACTCGAAGAATGCAAAAAATAGTCATGGGAAAACTCCAATGTGGAGTGGGAACAGTATCCACGTGGTCGTGGGATGAAATGACAAATAACTTGATAAAATCAAAAACAACAGTACAATAACAACTCACCGGCTTCGTGATGTACGGTGGTTGAATCATCGAGATATTGATGAGCTAGAAAGTAATCTATTAATCAATAAATGACACGACCGCTCACCACGGCGAAGGGGTTGTGGAAAGGCGGATCCTGCATCTCGACCTCCCATCTCCAGTCCGGGTCCCACATCGATTGGGGGTAGGTGATGTTGGTGGTGTTGGACATGGACGCGTCCGACGTGCCGTTCAAGATGTAAGCGCCGTAATCTTTCTCCATTTCCTCCATCTGGAGGGGGGGGGCGGATTGTGGGAAGAATTCACGAATTATGGGTGGAATCACAGTAGATACAATCGTTGAACAATGAGATAAGATTTGATAAGGAAGGACGGGTGACTATCGAATGAAAATAAAGCGCTTCTAGTAGTGCAAGATCTAGATCATGAAATGTGCGTCCGTCAGTGACGATTTGAGGTTTGAGGGTGACGTGGTCAGAAGGAGGATACGGTAGGAACCAGAAGAGATTCCATTAGACATTATGTGAGCAGCATTATGCACTAAGATCATTCGCTGATATTAGGATGAAAGAATGACGAGAAAAGACGTAATGGAAGAAGAAAAATACGGTAGAACCAAGATCTGCCTGAAGACATTGTTGGACTTAAAACAAAGAGATGAGGGTACGGTAGACACAATAATGATATTTCAATAAGACCGTCTAATGTAAATAAGACCAACTAATTCTAGATCATGAAGAGAAGGAGGAACGAAAAAGGAGGAAATGAGCTGAGAGAATGGTTGCAACATCCAAGAAATCACGTTTCCCGAGGGATGGACTAAACACAACTCAAACCAGTGCTAACCCAGTGTCGCCATCTGATCAGAGAAAGTGTGAAGGAAGGTGAGTTTCGGTATTATCGAGATCGTCCGAGGAAATCAAGATGGATGGAGAGGGAAAAAGAGTATGAATCAGGATTTAGAGAGGATACGGTAGCAAAACGCAGGAACTTACAGAAGATTTCAGGATCTAATACTGCATGACGCAATAGCTATTAATAGTACATATTCAGTGCCACGAAGAGGACAATAAGGAGGAAGAGTTGGAATAGGGTAGAGACAGAGGATTGATCGCATGGACTAGTCTTTCGCAAGGATGCTTCTAAAGAGACTGAGAAGCTATCGAGCTAAAGGGGTGAAAAAAGGACACGGCATGATCAATCGGCAATTACTGCCCATAGTAGAGGATGTATCGCGTCGAGATTGGAATGCGGGGGATGTTTTGTATGTGATTGTTAGCGCGAGTCGGGAATTGTTGGCGCTACTGCCTATTGTAGTGACACATATGAATGTATATCAATAATGTCTAGGAAAGAAGGAAAAGAGAGATCGTTGTGTCGAATGCTCGAATAATTAGGAGGCAAGGACGAGAAATTCGACATCGAGAACCTTTAGAGGGGAAAGGAACAAGAAGAGCATAGGAGTAGTCTAAAAGCAGAGAGCGCAATTCATAAAACATGAGAGAACCTTCCGTCTGTCAATCAACTTTCGTAGAGTTCGCGGGATGAGAGTAACGAGAAGAGGAAGAGACACGACCACAAAGTATTCGAGGACTGCCGGCTCGTTTCCAACACTGAATGTGGGCGGAGTCTCAGATAGTGGGCGGAGCCGAGAAACGTGTCGAAAAGGAGAAGAATAGGGAGAGGATAGCTGCAGCTACTGATGGGGAAGAGGATTAATCAGGCTAATTCCTCATCCTGAAAAGAATTCGAAAGATAGAAGCGGAATCACAAGACCCGAGAAGAAAGGAAGTGTTTTGCAGAGAGGACTAATTTTATACTCCACAAAAGTTGAACTCTTGTGAGAGTTCAAATTGTGACTACGGTGGAATATTTGAGAAACGTGATAACTCACACTGGGAAAGCTCATCTAAGTTCAATTTCGCCATCAATTCTGACTTTTCGCCCCATAGTGGCTATTTAAATTCAATCAAGGGCGAGATTCATCAGGGGAGGCCAAAGAATAAGACGAGGAGGATGAGACAGCGTGGTCTTCTAGAATGATTTTCAGAGAGTATTAACTAGTTGCTGCTGCAACTGTTTTTGAGTTTGTGGAGATTCTAATGAACGCTAATAGGATTATCGATTTTTTCACAAATCCTAACTTCTCAGTCCCAAACAGAATACCTTTCCCCGAGTCAATTACGTTTCAGGGGGGATAATGAGAAGTGTGATGGGATTCAATGGGTGAGTGCATGAAAAAGGAAGGGCTGAAAGGGAGGAACTACGCTTGCCCCGTGACTTCTCATAATGTACGATCGAAATGAGGGAGTGGATGGGTTTCCACGGGAGACAGTGGCGCATGAAGGCAGGCCAGGAATAGATTCGGCAATGACGAGTGAGCAGGGATATGATGTGTCACATCCAAAACCCCTGCCAACAATAGTCGGAAGTGAACATCTGACTTAATCCCCCTCTCGGTGTCTGAGGAACGAAACGAGATTGGATTAGAGGGACATGAGCTTCGCTTAGCTGCAACTAATCCGCATTGAGAAGGGTATGACAGCGCATTGCCATCCCCGACAATAGTCCATCTGAGACAAATGAGAATACTGTGGGAGTAATAGGCTGTTCTTGCTACTGATTTGGACGAGTTACGCTAAGATGAAGCGCATGGAGCGATAGTTAGTCGATAATTCATAAATTTGAGTTTTGGACATGCTTCCTACTATTTCGGATGTGATTCGCTTGGCTGCAGCGCAGACCATGCTTTTCCTTGAATAGTAACCCGACTTGTTTACTGTTCGAACCGACTCCCACGACGGTTCTGTTATGTTTTCCACTTTGTTTCCTGTCTGGGACACGCCGCTTCATTCATAACAAACAGTTCGTGAGATATCGTACCATATGATGGCAGTCAAGGTACTTGGAATTCTCAGAGGCTATCGAACAGTCGTTAATCATATTTGAAAAAAAGCTTGAAACTCTTCCATTCTTCCACAATCTGTTCGATGTAAATCAGCCGTAGGCATCAAAATGATTCCTTGAACTTGGAGGGATAACTACGGTATCTCACAGATCTCTCATTTCCAGGAAGCGGGTGGGATTTATTGATAAGAATTTGAGAAGGGAGAAGGAGACGAATGCAAAACATAGACATGTGAGATACAGTGGGCGAAGCCAAAGAAAACTGTTAGTCCCTTGGCAGTTTCCTGTGAGTGAAAAAGAGAAGAAAGGAACTGAGCGGTCACTAGGAAACGAATCGGATCCAGAGAAGGAAGGAGATAGGATTTGGGATGAAGGAAAGATCGGAGAGTTCAATCGATAATACTAGCCAAGCACGAGGGGTACGGTATGGTAACAGAAGGATACTTATCGATAAGGGAGAAATGTGATCATTGGCAGTAGGATATCGAATAACAAGCAATAATTGGGGGTGAAATGAGGCACGTTAGGAGAGTTAAAAAGCGTTCGAGACCTCTTCAAAGATAGTTTTTGAGCAAATTCTCATTAGTGGAAGCGAAAGGGATCTTCTCGGAGCTTTAGCGTCTCAAAATTGATACATATGAAGAGAGAGAGAGGGGAGATATCTCGCAAAAGGCGACAATCATACCAGAGAAGCGTTGAGATATAATAGATAATACTACAGGCACAGTCTCACGCAGCTTATAACACGGCTAGCTATTGCACAAACAGCGGTTTAGATCGACCGGAAAGAGTACAAGAGCGAAAACGACTAGGATGTTTCTTGGAAAATTGTGAAGAGGCCAATAAATGATGCGGTTCTGGCCAGAATCGAGAGAAGGGGAATGGGGGAGTGGATAGAGGGGAGGAGTGGGGGATAATGAGGAAAATGGAGAACGATGGGGGACCTCGAATGGCTGTTCCATAAAAGGAGAGAGAGATTCGAACTGTACCTGGAAAAATTTACAATAGAGCAGTCGTCATGTTGCATGGGGGGAATCTCGAGAGTGAGAGGTATCATCGAAAAATGGGGGGGAGGGGATGCTCAACAGAGGAAGGGGAGGTAGAAGCAGAAGAGCATTTTGCCTACGAGGAAGAGGAGAATGACGAGGATAATCACTCCGATGATGATTCCGATCTTCATCTGCAAAAACACATTTTAATGCTATTTTAATCTGCAAAAAGCTCGCTTTTCTCCACTTTTCTACTGCTTTCCCTCTTCCCAATCACTAAATGGAACGCAATGAGCAAAATAGGAAACGGACCATCTGTGCTCGTCGCTTCATCTTCTGTGCTGAAACGATGTCATCCTTGGCTTTGAAAGCGTACTCGACGGACCGCTCGATGTTCCTCTCAATGTTCTCCAGCATTTCGTCCTGAATTTTTATGGGTTGGAAAAGATCAAAGGCGGCATCTGATAAGGAGAAATCGTGTCACTGTAGTATTTCAGTTATTCCTAAAAGACGCCGTGGTTGAGTGAGCGCCAATCACGACAGCAAGGCACCGAAGAACGGTTGAGAGGCTTCAGCAAGGACCACAACAAAGGATCTCCTACTCAGTCATTCGGTCGAATAAACATCTCAGTAAAAGGGCAGTCATTTCGTCTGACGTTCGTTCTCTCAGTCTGATGACGAGTATCATCTCAAAATAAGTGCTCACTGGGGGACGAAAAAGCGCCCATTACGACTTGTTTTCCCCAGATATCAGCGGGGAATCTTGAGGAACTTGCAGTTAGAATGGACAATAGGGACTAGAAAGAGCAGCGAGGGCGATAGTCTACTTGGTTCTCCGACGGAGGTTGACCTACTGCTATTTCCCTAATCAATACGAGCCAGCAACTCTACAGCAAGCCCTACACTGGCCCTTTCCTACTGCTCTTTTTGAGAATAGTGTATGCGTTTCTGTCCACATTCCATCCAAAATTGAGGCACCATTAGTGTTTTGATTTTTCAATGTTTTTATACCTCATTATAAAATTCTCACCTGAGAAACGACGAGAAGATGCAAGTCGTGAAACATCTCTGCTAGGTCGCGAATCGACTTCTCCAGTGATTGAATGTCCTCGGTTCGCTGTTTGACTTCATCGAGCAGAGCCTTCTTCTGGTCAACCGCGAGAATCACCTGATAATAATTAATTAATAATTGAAATAGTAATTTATAATTAATGAGTACTGACTATTTACTTCTCTAACACGTTTATTTATTGCCCATAAGTGTGCGTGAACCACAACCCTTATCGGGCATTTTTCACGAAAATTTCCGACAATGCGAGCTATAAATAGTCTGATTACCCCTCTGATCTTCTCCGAGATATTTCCCTCCCTGATTACTTCGTCGATGACGTCATCGGGAAGGTTCTGATCCACTGAAAATATCGATTTTAGGGAATAATTAGTGCCAATTAGCCCAATTAATCGGGTAAATTACTTACTGACTTTGAGGTACTGCACGCACTTCTTCCTGCTGTTCTCCTTGTATTCCAGCTGCTCTTTGTTGAATTTCTCAGTCAGATTGATGAGAGATTTGATGAGCCGCTTGACCTAGAGTGGGCAAATTAACATTTGAAACAAGGCAAGCAGCGTACCTGATCGCAGTTGATTCTATTGCTCACAGTGGCTTTTTTGTCCTTCCCACTCTCCATTTCCTTGTCGAGAACTGTAATGACATAATGAGAAGGGAGTTTCTCTAGGTTTTTCTGCCAACCGTGAAACTCATCTGAACTTTCGCTTCAAATATTTTTATAGATTGTCAGTGCGCATCTCTCTCTTTTCCTAAGCAGGCAATGTGAAACACCTCACTCCTAATTTCCTCCATCAGCTTTCTCAGTTGCCTGTGGGCGTCGTCCGTCTTCCTATTCATCTCCAATGTGAGTGCTGAAATGTACTCGCTTTCGTTAATTTAGCCATCAAATCCTACCTGTATTGGGAGGTTGACTGAGTAATTTGGCATGGAGGACGTGAATCTCCTTGACTTCCTTCTCCAAGTTGTCCATATCGGTCTTGAAACGCTCCACATGCTCGTGAAACTAAACGTAAACAAATATTAAAAACAATAATTTGTAAAACAACTATTCATACTGCCCATTGATATCTGTTTCATCCAGTATTCATTTTTTACAACTAAACTCATCCCACCCTAAAAATCCCCGTATACACTGGCATACTCATGTTGGAAGTTCTCAAGTATCTTCCTCTAATCTAATCAGATTATCGGCAATTTGAGCCAATATGAAGCCAATGAATGGAAGCCTCTCCTTCAGGCACCAATTTCTTCCCTAGAATGTTGTCCATAGTTTGAAACGGGATGTGGCATAACTCTATGTCCTTTCATCAAATCCTTGCAGCCCATTTCCCAACCAACTACCGTAGTTCCAGAAACGAAGGCACTTTCTCGATGTATTTTAATGAATTCCAAATGCTGCCTTTTCTCTAGTTGCCTAAATCAAAGGGCGAATAATGAGAAACGGAGGGGCGAAAGGGGAAGACTTTGCACCCTTGCATTGCATTAGAGTGGTTTGGACTCAAGGGATCGGCGAGAAGACCACACTAATTTAATATTTTCGATATTATATGTTTAATTTTTGTTTTTGAATCATAATATAAATATTTTTTTAGCAATTTTGTAGCAAATCCTTACTTGTTCGAGCTCATTCCAGTTCTCGGGTGTCAGCATTTTCTCCTTCTCCGGGTCGCATTCGTCGCTATCCGTTGACTTGCCACGACCACGAGTCTGGTGCACCATCTGCAATCACTCATTTGTGTTTGTTATAGTCAAATTAGATTTTAAGGCCCATTCTTGGCAAGAACTAGTCAACAAAATCGGTCAATACGCCCTCAGTGGGTCCCTTCCAATGCTAATGTCCACATCAAACGGTGTAATATCGACTAGAGAATTCGAATATTGTGTCAAATAGTGTATTTTAAATGTAAAATGTTCGTAAACTCACAGAGGAATAATCAGCTAGTCTGTCCTTCACCATTTTATGGCTTGCGTTGAGTCACTCCATTGTGAAACCCGTCAAAATATACCCTGAAATGAGAAATGTAACAACTAAAAACCGAAAATATGGGTAGCGGAGCGAGCAACGCATCTTCCAAGACAATCAAAATAAGAGAAATTCAACTGATAACGTCAATTGAACGCTGATTCACCCTGAAACAATAGGTGTGACACCGTGACAAACTCTGATCAGCTGGGAAAAGACAGTCGAGCGAGCGCACACTCGCCCACTGCACCACGAACCGCACGACGATCTTTTGGCTTACCGTATCCCATTGTCTTCTTCCATTTATCATTCGGGATGTGTTCTTTGCAAAATAATAACATGATTTGGGATGAATGACATGAATCTTCAGATTTCATCTCCGTCGATCGATGATTGGTGGCTACACGACAAATCGTACTAGCTCTTCGTCTGCCGGTTGCGCCTACAAATCTCCTAGCCCTCCGAAGGCCCACCCCTTTCCCTTTACGTTGCTAGTTTTCACAGCTAATGGACTGAGAGGAAGGACTGAACCACACGCCAATAATCCGCTCTAATTTCGAATCTCTTCCGAACTTCTCTCCTCCTTTCCCTCCCAACTCTCCTCTCCTCCTTTTCCTCTACCACTCACTCATCCTTTCCTGAAAAAAAATGTCAAGACCTCAACGTCGTCAGATCGAGCTGAAAAGGCAGTACTCACAATGGGACGGATCTCATCAATTCGAGAGACAGGTAAGAGATTCCCCTTCATCAGAAACCAATCTCATTCCCCCCCCCCGATCAAATCTCATCAACTTGCTCCTACATGAGAAACTTTCGCAGGGTGACAAAAAACGTGGGAAGTCTTCTCTGATTCCGTTCCAATCCTCCATTCTCCCCTTCTCCCTTATCCCGAATTGCGTTCCCCCATCCAGTAATTGAGTTCGCGAATTCGGAGAAAAGGGCAATAGGGACGTCTACAGCGACTGGGGGACCTTCCTAGCAACTTTTTTTCTTTGTAATCAATAGGACTTGGCTCATAAGTAGGCTTAATTCCACTTGAGGGGTGATAAGGGGGAAGAGTGAGAGGCAGAAGGGATAGAAACACGCGCCGAGGATGTATCATTCCATGAATGCATCTCCCTAGTTTCCATTGAGTCTATCTCCCCTCATATCTCCCCTCATCCAAGTAACTACACCGACATGTCTGTTGCTCCTCAGGTAATAGTAGTATAGTTTTCCTATTTTTTTATATTTTTGTGAATTTTTATTTGTTGTAGGAGTTCTTCGAGCGCATCCAGGATGATGAGGATTCGCCTGAGACTGTGCGCGCTGCCGTTTCTCGCCCCAACAACATCGGCAAGCAGCAGGAGGTGTACAAGGCTCACCCTGAGCCGGTAAACTCCGGAGAGAGATACATGCGCGAGCACTACAACAATGGACAATCGGTGAGGATTACTATCTGATCTAGGAAGGGCTATCCCATCTCTTCTGTAGGGCCCACTTGAGATGACGTCTAGGGACAGCCTTCAATAGGTTTCAAAAGCATTGTATGATTACTCGATTGGAATTTCGTGAATCCAGTATCGAAAATGTTTCACGGTATCCATAAATCCTAATCCAGGTGCCCGAAGTGATCGACAAGTCGTGCTGTGGGGTCATCAAACGTCACAAGTTCCGCTTCCTGCTCATCATTCTGGCGATCGCCTTCCTCATCGGTCTGATTATCTTTGGCATCCTATACTTCGCCTTCTGAATCCCCTCGTCACTCCGAACACACGTCTAGGAACCACGTCCGTCATTCCCGTCACTTTGTCCCTCTGCCCTTTGCGATATTGTATTTTAGGCAACGAGGCCCCTCTCTGATCTCATAGACCCTGCCCACTTCCCTGTCCTCTCCATTTATACCCTCGCTATCACTCCATCCAATGATAAGACTCATCGACTTGTGACTAGATAAACAACACTCCGGTGAGCGTCTCTTTTGTGCGTGGGCACGTATGAGTGCCATGGTTTCTCTTATCTCTTAGGAAACATATCTTTATCTTACTACAGGATGACATTATTGAGAGAGATTGGGGAAGGAATCGATTTAGAAGAAAAGGTAGGGGGCACACTACACGTGGATAGAGATGGACAGGATCGAGAGCTTGTTAGCCTCGCCTGGACTACGAGAGGTTACGGTAGGAGGGTGTTGGTCAGTTGTCGATTGCAGAGGGGTACGGTAGGATACGGTAGTCCCTACAATCGGGCAGCCATTCAATCGGTGGGGGCTGCGAGAGCGATGACTCCGCAGGCGGCACGAGCACCAGCGTTGCCGGTCTTGAGCGACTCCTCCGCCTTGTCTCCGACGCCACGACCTGCGAATCATTCCATTAGTCGGGGCTGGTGGTGAGCGGTCGGCGGGTTCTTACCGAGGTCATCAGTGCCGGCGTGGACCACGAGCGAGCGTCCCACAACCGAGTTCACTCCATGGATGGACACCAGCGAGTCAGTGATCTCGAACCTGATACGGTACTTTGCACATCACGATTATATTTTCAGGTAGGAGAAGCTGGACGGCCTAATGCGATTCCACTCAGGCACTCCCGGCCTGAGAATTGATGTCAGGTTGTTGATTTGATGTTGCGAATCTACATGAGAAGGTAAAGGGGAAATGGAGGAAACTAAAGAGGAAATAACTCCCGAATCTGTTGGGAAGGGAATATGGATGGAAGGGGATCTGTGAAACATACTTGGCGACTCCATCAGCGCCTGCCTCGACGTTGCCGAGATCTCCCACGTGACGGTTCTCGTCCTGAAATAAATAATTAAAATATTTAAATAATTAATAAATTTACAACAAAAAATCATCTATTGAGGACGCGCATCCCCATTCTATCTTTCCAATCTCTTCTCTTTTTAGATGTGCAGCCTACCGTATCCCTCTCGTCTTACTTTGTAGCTAACGCATGCTGACATTCCCCTCAATTCTCCATGGGAACGACGCCAGTCTCTCTTTTTTCTGCCTCTTTTTACTCTCTACGAATGGAGGGAGAAATCGTCCCAGCAACGGAATAATACACTTGTTTACGATAATAAGGGGAGCGTTCGCACGACTAGTGGGACAGTCAAAACAGAGAGGTGCTGATGCAATACAGTGTTCTGCAGAGTAAAATCGCTCAGATTTGCCATCCTTCTCACCTTCCTCCTCCTTCTTCTCCTCCATCTCCATCAACCTTCTCCTCCTTCTTACCTTGGGTCCGGCATGGGTCTTGCCGAAGGGATTGAAGTGGGGGCCGGCCGAGATGCATCCGTTGGTGGAGTCACCGTACTGGTGGACGTGGAAGCCGTGAAGGCCGGGAGTGAGACCGGAGATCTCTCCCTTGAGAACGGCAGGCACCGATCCGTCCTTCTGCAACGATATCCAAATTACACATTGTGCTTTCCAACGTATTTTTTCTACATTTATTGGGAAAAATAGAGAACTGAAGCAATAACATGCTTTAATGGGTGGCTCATCCCAACTGTCGATCGAAACCCGTGCTGATACCCTGTCCTGTACCCTGTAGTTGTTTATTTGAAGTCGGATTGTTAGTTTCAGTTTCGTGCTTTCTGTGCAAAAATATACCAGCTCTTGAAGTACAAGTTGATCAAAAAATATAAGCAGAAATTGATCTCTATAGCATTAGTATAGACTTTACCAGAATCTAATCACTGAACCAAGCAATTTTAGATTTGTTAGTTTCTGTTCCACTTTGTGCATTTGAAGTGTCATTTGATGTTGTTTGCTATATTAAAGACATGAAGTGTTAGTTTCTGGTCATGGCTATAATGATGTTTTTCGTTAGTAAGTTCGAAGGTAGTATGACGGCACTCACAGCTTGTACCGATCTGTGTTCTAGGGGATTGTTTGCGTGGTTTAATCAGATGTGATCGTTAGCTTCTAGCTGTGCAAGTTTTGTGCTTGATGATACGAGGGCAAAATGCTGTAGTATTCTGTGTAGGTCGATACACTAAGCCGGGAGCTGTTTACTTCACTTAAACCAGATTATTCTAGGCTTGTTAATTTCTGCTCACATGTGTCAAATCTCTGCCCTGCGATCTTAAATGAGTTTCAGGGTAGATCAAAACTCGATACACATTTTGATCGATACTCTATGCCGCGAATATTTACTTGAAAAAATTCATAAAAGATTGTTAGCTTCTAGTTTTGAACTTTTTTGGCAATTTGATGTCTCAAAAGTGCCCCACTGCAGGCCATTTTGCAGCCTGCATCGATCGATACTCTAAGCCGGGAGTTGTTTACGCGAATACGCGTGGCTACATCTCTCTCCCTTCGTGTTCCAACCGTGCTATCTCTCATCTCCCCACTCTCTCGACACGAAATGACCTCGATCCGGCACGGTTTTGCACGAGATAAACATTCCTACTCCCCTCTAAATCTCGAAAACATCCCAACTTTCCTTGATAAATCAGTTATTCTGCTAGATTCACTGAGTCTTGTTGCAAGGTATTGTTATTTACTTGTCCCAGAGATCAAAGGGCTACCTCAAGGAGTAGTAGTATTGACATACCTGATGGATGTGGATGACTCCATTGACGCCCTCTCCGCGAAGCACAGCCACAGCGTGGTTGGACATGTTTACTCTCTCTGGAAAGAGGAGAAGTTGGTTGCGAAAGCCCGCAAGACGATGGGGGAATACACGACACGAAGCCGAATAAGAGGAGAAGTGAGAGGGGGGAGATCGGGGCGGAGTGATGACTATTCGGGTAGAGACACACAACCAACAAATACAGACTACACTCAAGGCAAACGAGAGAGAGGAAGGTACGAGAAAGGTAGAGAGGAGAAGAGAGCAGCGGAGGCGAACGGACACCACTAGAGCGCAAGCGGAACTTACTGACGCGCGAGAACCAAGCGTGCCAAGCCGAGTGGGGTCGAGAGACCGCGGGCCTCAAACGCACTAAACAGGCCTCCCATAAACGGTGCCTGCCCTTCATATTCTCTCCTTATTCTCTCTTTTTCCCATCCATTGTTTGGTCTAGTCGAGTCTAGTGTATCGATCTGGCGTGAATTCGAGACTTGGACCATCATTCGAAATTGCGTGACCCCAGTCTCGTTCCCTTCCTTCCCCTCACTAGTTTATCCTAGCTGATCGTCCTTGAGTGGCCTTGAACCTCACTTTTCTCGCTTGTTACTCGGTTTTTTGGTCGAGTCTGCGGATCCATTTCATAATTGTGGCTATTGCAGTGATGGAAACTGACCGAGACATCGACGGTGACCTCTCGCGCATCCTTTCTTGTATGGGAACTAACGATAAAGAGGCAAGTTTTTCATCCCTGGCAAGTTATCGATCGTTTCTAGAGGCGAAAGAGCCTAATGAGACCTGGTCCTTGCACTGATAAGAGCCTGTTTGTCGTCGACACTCTTTTATTTTGTATTCCAGGTTCTGATTCGTCAATTCCAACAAGTGTGCGGGGATGTGACCATCTCTCCCGAGACTTGCCATTTCTTTCTGGACATGAGCAACTGGTTCGTTCCCATCGATTTCGTCGCCCCTTTTTGCCCTCTTTTCGTCCCGAACCGAATTAGCGACTGCCGACCCGTTCTATCCCTAGAGCGTCATTTCGTCAATCTTTCTAATCGAGAATTGCAGGAACATCCAAACGGCGCTGGGCAACTACTATGACTATGGCGCGTCAAATAACGTGTCGAATTTGTTCGAGGCCGCCGCGCTCAATATGCAGCTAGTGAACGACGTCACCATTGGGGAGGTGAGCATTTTTTTTATTCAATGAATATATTATATTAGTATATAATATATTAGACACATTTTTTCTTGATTTTTAAATATTCGAGGCTCCTTAGACAGATTTTCTCCTTAGCTTGGAGACGTGAACGATGTGATCAATGGCAACAAAATACCGTTTTCTAAGTCCAAAAGACAATCATTTGTATTGTCTAAATAATAAAGTTATAGATCTGATTTAAAGTACGCTGGTCAAAGTACAAAGAGTAGTGTTGTTGTTGTTCAGGGTGAGGCGATCCCTCCGAATACGCGATTCACAAAGACGTGGCGGGTGAGGAACAATGGGCTGATCGCGTGGCCACACGGCAGTTGTATTGCATTCATGGAAGGTACGAACGAATGAGACGAAAATATGCAAATTAAAACCAAAATACGCAAATTTTTAAAATAGATGATTAATTCCCGGCATTTGCATCGCCTTCATGGAAGGTCTCTCTGTCTCTGAACTGTCTCTGAAACACACTTTCGAAACCAGACTATTTGACTTGAGAGATTTTCAATATTAATTGCTAAAGCGTGTGTTTAAATTAAAATAGTATGCATATTATAAATTCCAATACCAGGCGCTCCCCTCTCTTTCGAGACCGCCGTGCTCGTTCCATCTATCGAACCGGGCGAGGAAATCGAGATCTCCGTCGACATGCAATCCCCCGGTCTGGCCGGCATGTACCAGAGCCGATGGCACCTCAACACCTTCCAGAGAGTTCCCTTCGGAGGTACTATTTTTATTGGCAATTTCCACTTTCGTTTAAAATTCAAAAAAAATTTTTGTTAATCTCAATATTTTCCAGAGTCGATCTGGTGCATCATAACAGTGGACCAGAACGGTATTATGGATATCACACAGCAGTTGGCGTCCGCTCCTCTCGCCGATCGATCATTCCCGACCATGTTCGGTTAGTGATTAGATACTTGTGTTATCATGGTCTTATCATAATTTCCGTGCGAGTAATAAAACATCACATGATACTCTAGACAAGATTAGACACCGTAGTAACTTTCTCATAGATTCCCAATCAACACGTCTTTTCTTCCCTCAGGGGAGCTAATTCGCAAATTGTGTCAATTTCGAGGGGAGCAAACAGAATTCTGTGAATACCGACTAATTTGGACGTCCTTCTATTTCGAAGTCTCCTGAATCGATCTCCAATAGTCATGGAAACCTTCAGTAGTCATGAGAGCAGTCACGGTTGAGGGATCCTAGGGAAACCGTCGAGATGTTTTATAAGAAATTGAGAGAATAATTTTAGAAGAAGGGTTGAAAGGACGAAAAAAACTATTACAGGTCTTTCCGCCCCTCCTATCGATCCGAATCCACGCATGGATATTGCTATTCCATTGGCAAATCCATTCCAACTGCACAGCGTCAGATTAGATGAAGACATGGAGGGAATGCAGTCGAGAGAGGTAAGGTGGAAAACAAAAATAAAAAGGCGAACAATTCTAAATTATTATTTTGGGTTGAGTGTTTCAATTACTTCGACCTTGCCAGGCTCAACTTAGCTAGGGCATCTTTTCAATGCGACCTACTAGTGAGTGAGGGGTAAAGACTAGAAAGATACGCTCGGGAGCCGCAAATGTTTCTGACACACGGCCTATTCATGTGTCATCAGAAAGCTAGCCATCCGTGTTCAACGAATTAATAATCAAATTATAATATTCAACGTTTCAGTTCGGTCCTCCCCTGCCGATGGACAGTCACGACACTCCGAACGTGCCTCCCTGCACTCCCTGCACACCACCCGGCGAGAATCCGCAGTGATTGCTCTGTTGTCCCGGCACGAATGAGTTTCACACCCCCATCAATCTAGATACACCTTGTTGTGCTTTGTTTACCTCTCCTTACGTCTTTTCACCACTTATCGTGAATTATCTCTATTTCTGTGAGCGAACCATTGATTTCCCAGTATACGCCTTCCAAATGGCTGGATTAGCCTCGACTGTTGCATTCCCTACACATGTATGTTACCCTATCATATTTATTATTCTTCCGGTCCCTCAAAATAACGTCTGCCTTCACACAAGCAGCTTAGACGATTTTTTTACCTCGAAACTGTGGCAAATAAATGAGCAATTGCCGTTTTTGAACGACACTTATCCGGGCAATATTAGTGCAAGCCAATATCCACTGCTGAATCCTGCAAACCCTCCCCCATAAATCCTGCTGCTTCATATTTTTGCCAATTTGCATGTGAGATTGTATTATAGAACTATATTTATTGGCCGGATGCTATTATGTCTCCTCCTCGTTTCATGTGATCAACCCATTCTTTCATCACTTTGACTGTACTTCGAATTCTCGACTGAAACACAATCTATCTCACAGCCATATACCTTTCTCTCCCCAACTGTATCCTCCATGGTTCGTTCGCTATGTGTCTCCTTGACTACGAGATAAAGGGCTGAAAACCCCAACCGTACCGAGAAATATTGATCGAAAAATGGTTGAATTCCCTCCAATCCGTCGGTTACCTTTTTCCAGGCCTCTTCAATGCGGAGTTTTTCCGTAATCGAAGAAGGGTTGTTTTCTGTGTACCGTTCACAAAAGTCGCCCGCGGCTAGCACACGCGACCACACCACGAATTATCATCACCCGTCTCAACACGTGGTCAAAGAAAGAAAGATGACCAGTCGCTGTTACACAACCCCTCAATCCTTCCTTCCTTCCTTCCTTCCTTCCTCCTCACTCGTTTTGAACTAAAAGTGCCGATCCACTCCTCTGTCTGTACTTTCCCTGCCCTCCCCTCTCTTGCTCCATTCACTCCCTCTTGTTCTCTCCGACTGACCACGCACTCTTTCTCGCCTTTTCGCTCTCGAATTATCGCCATTATTATATTTTCTCGATCAGAATCATGCATATCACTGTGTGCGACCTCGACAGAATCTCCAATGTCGACCTAACTGATGACTGCCCGATCGAGAACCTGCTTGCGCTGGTCAGTTATGTTTTACCAATTATTCTAATTATTTTATGTATGTTCCACCTAGTTTAATAGCGAGAAACTTCTGAGCATTGTTTCATGATTTTTCTGTATTTACTGATTTAAAAAAAAATTATTAAATGCAGGTCATGGCCGACCTCGAGCACGACGATCACGACGCGGCGTCCGTAGCTCTTCTGAAGGACGGGGCTGACGTTCTCGCCAGGGGCAGAAGCAAGACACTGGCTGTGAGTCCTACTTTGTGATAATTTAATTAAAACCATTATTTATTCAATTTCTACTAAAGAAACTCGGTTTAGGCTCGAATTTTCTTGTTATTGATGAGAGATCCGATTTATTTAGGAATGCGGTCTCAGTGACGGTGACCTTCTCCTCTACTCGTACGTGCCCGCCTCAGCTGCCTCTTCTTCGTCCGCTGCCCCTGTCGCATCCTCGTCCGCTGCCTCATCATCGGCCGGTCCCTCAGCAGTCACTCCTGTGGGCGATGGACTGGACGACAAGAGGAAGAGACTCGCGCAACTGTTGGGACAGGGAATGCAGGAGGTGAGGCAAAATTGAAATTGGAGTATATTTTTGGCATGATTAGTTCGGTCTGGACAGGTTTTGAGGCCGCAGAATTGCGGGTATGGATCAAAAAGAATACAATTGGTACTATTACGCACCTAGTATACTTGAATTTTTGCTTACGAAGCACGATAATGAGAATGTTAGATCGATATATGATGTAAAAAATCGATAAACAGTTGGGTAGATCACTGTAGTGGTCGGGCAGATGCCGCTATTATATTAGATTTTTGATTGTGAAAATCGATAAACGGTACGGTAGATCACAGTATACAGATTATGCAATAGTGAAAGCAGTCAGACATTCTTGGTAAGCAAATTTTATATATGTCCAGTTGTCGAAGAAGTTGAAAACCGCCAAGACTCCCGAGGAGGAAGAAGAGGAGAAGTGCAGGAGACTATTCGAGAAAATGAACGAGCCCAGCATCAAGAGCAATGTGAGACCACTAAAACTATTCTGGATAAAAGACTAAATGAACTCTCAGGTATACTCAAAACGTCCTCAGATGCTCGAGCAGTTTCTCAAGAATCCCACCGATTACGGTAGTCATTATTGATTTTTATTGATATCTTCGGAAATTTCAGAGGGCTTCAAACGCGAGTTTCGAGCTTTTGTGAACGAGGAGAACAGGAAGCTCGAGGCGATCCGGAATCCCTGGTCAGCAGAAGGACAAGCACTCGTGTTGGAGGCTATCAAGCAAGAGAACTGGGCCAAGATGCATCAGGAGGTACGTTAAAAAGATTCAAGGAAGATTGAAATTAATCGCTGCAGGCAATGGAAACGATGCCTGAAGCTTTCATACCCATTCACATGCTATTCGTCAAGATCAAGGTCAATGGAGTGTCCACATTTGCTTTCATTGATTCTGGTGAGACATTTTTTTAGATTCTGTGATGAAATAAGATGTGTTTCAGGAGCTCAAATCTCGTTCATGGCTCTTTCCTTCGTGAGGAAAGCAGATCTTGAGCACAAGATGGACTCGCGACACCAAGGAATTGTTTCTGGAATCGGAGGAGCCGATAGGATGGCGGGAAGAATCTATTCATGTGAGTGAATTACCTTTGTTCAGTAGGGGTATTGAATGATTTTCAGGTGAATTCGAAATCGGAGATGCTAAATTCCAAGCGAAAGTTGATGTGATGAACGATAAATTCGATGTTCTCATCGGTTTGGATTTCATGCGTCGACACAGATGCTGTATCGATCTGGCCAAGAACAGGTGAGGGGGAGGCGGAATTGATGTGACGAGCTAAACAGGAAATTATATCGGATATGTTTCATACCGTGGCATTCTTGCTAATAGTACGAGACATTATTCGGATCATTTGACGTTTTGAATCACTCGTTCTAGACTCGTCTTCAACGAGACCACCTACGCGGAGTTCCTGTCTGACGCAGAGATCAAAGAGTGGGAGAAGGATCGCAATAGTGAGTATATTGGGAAAACAATCTAACCCCAGATGATCATCATGAAATGCAATACTTGATTAAAAAAAAATAAAATGCAATACTTGATAAAAAGCAAAAATACAATTTTAGACCTGCGCGACTCGAAATTCAAAGCAGACGAGACTATGCTTGCTCAGTTGATCGGGATGGGATTCAGTCAGAAGGACGCCGAGGAGGCTCTCAGGGTGAGAATTTTCATATATTTTTTAAAAATACTGAAAATATTAATTAAATAAATGCAGGACACGGTGAACCACCTCGACGACGCTGTTCGGAATCTCTACGCTCAGGCTCAAAAGGACGCCGAAGATATTGCCAATGTTGACGGAACAAAGATGGACCTCGATTAAAAATATTCACAATTATGCAATTAATTGTATGTAACTATGTGTCACAATTCTCGGTATATTCGCAAGCTTCCTCCTCACGTGATCTGTTTCATTTGGTGCATAAAGATTCCCACACCTCTCTGCCTGTGGTACTGTGTGATGACCCTCCGCCTGCCGGCCCGCCGTTCCCCCTCGGGTCGATCGATCGGAAAGTGACCATCCCGAGTGACCCGTACCTATTCTCTTCTCCACCCAGCCTCTCCTCTCCGCCGCCTCTCTCTCGCCAAGTGGTGTATGTGGCAAGTGGGTCATTGCTATTAGTCGCTCTCTATTTCGATATTCATTTACCTCGTTTATTTGTTTTAATATATATTACTCCCTTCAGACCTTCTTGTCATGCGTATCACAGTTTGCGAGGGCGACAGACTCGACAACGTCGATCTCCCCGACGACTGCCCCGTTGAGAACCTCTTAGCGTTGGTTAGTTTTATTTCCTTTCTTCAGACCGGTCGACGAATAGATCGAGTAAAATTTGATCGTTAGACATTAATCTGGTCTCCATAACACTTGATTTGAAACACATCTGACCATCCTCTCACCTTGTATTGTGATCAGTTCAATAAAATATTTGAAGGTTATGGCAGATCTGGACAAAGATGACGACCGGATGGCCGTCACTCTCCTGAAGGAGGGCAACGACGTCTTCGCTGGTGGCAGAGAGAAAACACTCAAGGTGAGCACGTTATGCGGATTAATATTTGTATATTGAATTTAAAATTACTACATTATCCGCTTTTACTAGCGATTCACAATTGGTAGATTGTTTCTCTGTTCGTGTTAGTTTTTCCTGATGCAGTTTTATTGCCATATTATTTTTAACCATCCTATCATTTAGTCTGAATTTGTGTGAAACATTACTGTACCACTGGCCTGCAGTTTAAAAAAAAATGAATCATTCGATTTTCGCAATTATGACTTTTTCCTTTTTTTGGATACCAACAATATAAATTAATAATCCTGTAGGAGTGCGGCCTCGTGGACGGCGATCTTCTCCTCTAACGGTGCTTGCCTGCCATCAGAGTGTCTTCGCCAATCGCTGTCGTCCCTCCAACTCCTCGAGACACGTCTTCTTCCTCGGCTTCCTCGAGTGCCGTCACTGACGAAGCAAAGACCTATCGAAATCGGTGGACAGGAACTGGAAGTAAGTGATGATAGAGATAAAATCTTGGATACGGTAAAGAATTAATGTATTTTAAAAATGAAATTGAATGAGTTTCAGGTCGAGGCCAATCTAGGAAAACTCGCGCAGATGAGTGGATGGGATTCATCAGAGGGGATGCTGAGATTGCACTCAGGGTGAGTATACAATCGAAATATTAATTAAAAATTATAATAATAGTGTCATCATTAGTGTAGCTTGAAGGCTTACTGGAATTTATAATATTTATATTTCTCTTTTTTTAGAATTCGTCGAACGATATACCCGCAGCTATCAATTTCATCTACGATCTTGCCAAGAAGGACGCTGCAGATATCGCGAGATTTGAGCAACTTGCCGGTAGTGGAACAATCAAGATTGAGAAGGAATGAGCCAAGTGCTCTTTTTTAAATTTCTCTAGTCTATTCTAGCGTTTTCTTGCTATTTTATCATGACGAATCTAATCCACTAGAGCCCATTTCCACTTTTGCCCTACAAATGTCATAGAGATTAGTAGTTATTGCAGACTTAGTCATTCTCGCCCACTACCCATTGAACACCATATTCGCCCACGCCTTCCCTTTCCAACGCGAGTGCAAATTCTTTAAGTCTTTCTCGATCCATGACGCAATAAACTTTTTTATATAATTTACTTAGATTACTCGGCTCTGTATTGGTTAAGGGGTCCCATGCGATTTAAGGGGTCCCATGAAAGTTAAGGGGTCCCATAAAAGTTAAGGGGTCCCAAAAAAAGTTAAGGGGTCCCAAGAATTGGAATTAAAAGTTAAGGGGTCCAAAGAATTGGAATAAAAAGTTACGGGGTCCCAAGAATGTGAACAATAAGTTAAGGGGTCCCAAAAAATTAAGGGGTCCCATGAATTGACACGAAAAGTTAAGGGGTCCCAACAGAATCTTACTCTGTAATCATACCCTATTCGGATGAGAACATCGTGGCACCATTGACATACCAATGTCCATCAGATTATGATGACCCACTATTAAAAAAGTTCCACCCCTATATTTAGATCTGACGGCCCTATGTGGCTATCGTACAGTTATCTGACAACTCCAAGAGTGTAAAATAGTGTGCCCTCCCACAGCCGATGCTCCAGCAATGTCTACCACTACCACATCACTGACTCTCCGTCTCTAGGGCAACAACAATTCCACCCCTTCCTCCAATTCTATCGCGGATGCTCTTCGGATGTCTGAAGTTCTACATAGAAAGAGATCACTCGGAAAATTGTTACCAGAGTGACTTCACGAGATCCGTCACAGCTGAGGAGGAAATTTGTAATCTAGTGGGACATCATAATCTGATAGACATTGGTACGTCAATGGTGCCACGATGTTCTCATCCGAATAGGGTATGATTACAGAGTAAGATTCTGTTGGGACCCCTTAACTTTTCGTGTCAATTCATGGGACCCCTTAATTTTTTTGGGACCCCTTAACTTATTGTTCACATTCTTGGGACCCCTTAACTTTTTATTCCATTTCTTGGGACCCCTTAACTTTTAATTCCAATTCCTGGGACCCCTTATCTTTTTTTGGGACCCCTTAACTTTTATGGGACCCCTGAACTTTCATGGGACCCCTTAAATCGCATGGGACCCCTTAACCAGTACAGAGCCGATTACTCTAGCTAATGATTACAGTTACAGGTAATACAGAATATTTTCCAAAGAAAGATCCAAAGGAAGAAAGCAAAGTCCCATTATAGATAGGGGTAAATGGTAATCTTCGAGTTATTGTTGGTTACTGTCCGTCATCTGATCAAGTCTCGCGGTATATGGCGACGTCTTCTCATAACCTTTTTGCGAGATCTGATATCGAGATAGCTGGCTATCTTGAATGCCAACTGCTCGATGTGTATGACTGAGAAATCGGGAGTAGTAAGAGACAGTTGATAGATGGATTGAACGGGATGGCACAAGTCTGGTGTATTTTTAAATGTATTGGGAATATGAACTTTGATCGAAAATTCATTATGCGTGCAATGCAAGCATAATTCATAGAATAAGAACCCGATAAAGTTCTCACGGAAGATGAATGTGGTCGTTGGATCACCGAGTATTCTGTAGAAAAAATCTAAAAACCATAAAAACTTCGAAAGGTTTCTCCTGGTGATAGATCAATCAGCATAGGTGAATTATTGACGCAATAGGGTCCGTCATACTACGTCGCATTCCTCCCAACCTTTATCACTTGTATGCTTCCCCCCACGAGGTTTTGCGAGTGCTCATTCTGTATTTAATCCTCTTCTCGATCGATCGATCACCCCATCTATCACCCGACGAGTGGTGATAAACCCACCCTCGTTTGGTTCTCTCCACTCATTGAGTAATTGACCATCTACTGAGGTGTGACCGCCCCCTCTCTAATCCCAACCGGTTACTGTCCACTTCTATGCGGTACGGTCGGCCCTCTTTGACGTCTCGCCAATTGGTACAGACCCGGTTTGGTGTTCGGTACCGTATCCTGGAGTCACAGTAGTACCTCTAGTGGGTGAGAGCTTATCTCGACACTGTATTCGCTTGTTTACTTCCTTCATTCCCTCTCTCGACGTTGAAAAGGGAGGTGGAGGGGGGAAGGGAATGTTTTTGAGCAGCCGAAGGAATAGTATGGCGATTAGTTGTTGTTTACGTGTGTCGATTCGTACAGTCACTCACCATTCTCCCCCTTTCTCTCGTTGTTTTCAAATGTGTAACCCGTTCGGCTCTTTCATCGCTCTGACCCGGACCTCTAATGCGGATATTCCTTGTTGTGGATAGGAGGCGAGGGAGAGGGGAGAAGGGAGTAAAGAAGTAGTAAGACGTGCTTCTCGCCCGCCCCAACTGGTTCCTACCCAATCTCCCTCATTTTGCTCACGCTCTCCGCCTTTCGCCCGCTCTCTCGCCCTGCCCTCGTCGTCTCGCCCGCTCTCTCAACTGGCCACACTGTCTCGGGGAGAGAATCCTCTGCGTCTCTGCCCCTGGTCAGAGCGCGGAGGAGGCAGAGGCGGGCTAGTCACTCCTCTCGCCCTCCCTTCCCCCCTTCTACCCTCGTCGTCTGTCGTCTCTCCTCTCCCTCTACTCTGAATTTCTCGCTCCAAACACTCTCGTTCCTTCTATCTTCCTTCCTCTCGATCAATCCCTCCTCCCTCCCTTCTGTCTCCTCCCCTCCCCCTTACTCTGTGTGTGTGTGTATTCCCGTGTGATAGTACGGGTATTCTCCCTTCTTTCGCGAGTTTCGACCCCTCGTGTCTTGTCCCTCCTCCCGTGTGTTTTCCTCCCCGCAAACCGCTCCTATTGTTGCAGGTCTCATGATTTCATCATCGTGACTGTCAGCTTTGTTGCCGACGACCTCCAAACGAGGGCAGGAGTGGGATAATATCATCATTTTCCTATAACGCCGGCAAGAACTCCAAGCATTCTCAGGTGAGCAATATCACCATAATAATAACACAGTAAATGAATGTCAAAATGAATTTCGAGAAATAGCTTCGTATTTCAGAAATGCACCGGCGTGTGCCCACTCCTGAGCCGATGTTTTATTCTATCCCCTTCTTGTTATACGCCGACTTGAACGTCTTCTGGTAAAAGAAACCGGCAGGCTGCTGATGAGGTTAGTTCACATTCATGTTCCCTTTAGAGCTCTACTTATCCCCCCTAGGGTTTCTCCTACCTCTATCACCTGCGTTAGCACTGGGGATGGGTGAAGTAGCAAAATTTGAAGGCGACCATGGATACGTAGGGCCTAAAACGAACATCACAAGGCCTAAGGCTAAATCTGTAGTCATAGAAGCGTAGATCGGCATCTAGAATCTGGGGAGTGAGTAGTCGATGTTGAGATGACTCACGTGATTAGCCCCTTGCAAGCGATGATTCAGACAGGTGTCATTGATAGAGTTTATCTTAGTTTCTGATACTGCGAGATTCTACAACTCAAAGAGGATGTTAATAAGAAGGACTATATGAAAATGCGTTCCATCACCAGCAAGATAAAAATCGAATATTAGAGTAATCAGAAAATTTCAAGAAGGCAGGGTATAGTATTCCTTCACTTGACGATGGGCACCATTATACAAATTACATTGCAGATTTGCTCTGCCTGGCAGCTACACTCCATCTCTCGGCCTCTCTCATCGCAGCCACTCCATCCGACTGGTTACTCCCTCTAGGATTTATAATCCCCACAGTTCTCGCTAGTCTCTCCCCCTCCCTCCCTCCCACTCTCCTGACCAATCTTTCCATCTTCCCGAATATCTCGACACTTCGATCTTCCACACACTGTTTCGTCGTCCTTCTCCTATTGTTAACACATTTCTCTGGCTGGGAAACACTCAAAATCCGGACGGTTTCTGCGTGGAGCGACACTCCTCCACCCATCTTGATCTACCGTAGCCCCGCCGTCTTTCTGTCATCCCTCCCGTCAAAAGACCCCCACCACCACCGCCCCCCATCATCCCGGTACCTCTCTCCTTCCCCTCCTTACGTAGGTTGCTATTCTCTATCCGGTGAGAAACCCATCGATTGTGCACCTTAGCCAACCCCCCGTCGATCGTCATGACTGTAGGAATCCAACTGATGAACACCGCCGTCGCCCCCCCAGTTATCTAACTCCTGGTTGTGGCCCCCATCCCACCACGATCCACCCTGTCTCTGCCCCCCATTACTGTCCTAATTTCCACAATGAGAACTGTGCTGATTAGCCCCTTCATCCCCTCCCACCCCTTTCCTTCGATCAGAATCCTTTCGCGAACCCGCCGGTTTCCTATCGCGCCGAAGCACCGACGAGCGAGTGTCGGCACGCATCCCGTGTCCATCACTCGCAGCTCGAGCGGTCGCTTCGGAGCGGTAGCGTTACTCGGGTCACAGCTCGACAGCGGGAAACCGTCGTAGAATGTGAGAAACACTAGGGAGCTTGCTTGGTTGATTTTTTAACCTTTCTCTGTTTCGTACCGCTACTTACCGTGTTTTCAACACTTTGTATGTCCAAGCAAGGTCTCACCGGCGTCGTCCGACGATTGTGATAAATCTGATTCGACAATGACAAATATGTTCCTGCCTTGACTGTATACTCTGATAAGGACTCTGATATCAACTTCGAGAGCGTTTCTGGCAATTCCGCAGTACTAGGTAAGAATCCTATTTAGGCTATATCACGATATCTCATCTCTGGTCCTCTCATCGGTCGGTCATAGGACCTTCGCATGACAATATCTAATAATTTATTGAATGCGAATGACAAATGAAGAGAAGAACAAACCAAAGGAAGGGGGATATCGGAGAGGGGTGAACAAACAAGGAAAAGGGGAAGAAGAAAGAATCGCGAACTTATTCAGCATAGCGATATGACGGAGCGGAAATCGATGGAGAAAAGCCTGATAGGAGACACAAAAAGGGGGAGTTACCGAGATTGGTCGAGAACCCTGGAAGAACCAAATAGATTGTGAGATCGAGAATGCGACCCGTGAGGGGATTGGTCTAATTCAGGGATTATAATTCTCGAGCAGTCGTCGTTTCTTCTGCATCTAAGACAGCTGATGATTCCGTTCGAGCCGATTTCAGGAAGATAACGGCCTCTTCTCTGCCTGCGAGGCCACTTCGAGGCTTCCTGCAAGGGAACGAGTTCGTCAATTAGTTCGACGATTACGATCAAGTACCTGAACTGGTAGGAGCTGGTCGCACGCAGGAGTGCAGCCACCTGAAGAAGGAACTCGTTTAAAGTCAAGTGCACTTGCTCTCTCCATTTCGCGTGCTCTCTCGCTCTGTCTGATCGACGAAAGTACGCAAAATGAATATTTTAGTAGTGACTTATTCCAAGCATTGAAAGAATTAACCGATGCTCACATTTCGCTTGAATGCATCGGACATGAAGACATAGAGGAAGGGATTCGCTGCGGAGTTGATGTACTGCAGCACGTAGGCGGTGAGGTTGGAGATGATCTGAATCATTCCTCATTCCTGCGGTCCCGAGGGGCGGTCGACTCACCAGCCACTCATTGTAGGGCACTGAATTGGAGACGACAGCCCATTGGATAGACCAGAAGGGTGCCCAACAAAGGGTGTAGCTGACGACGATGGCCAAACCGAGGATTGAGACCTGAGAATATTTATTTGGCATTTCTGATGTCATCTCTTGGTTAATGTCATCTCCCCTGAACCGTTTGAAGCAAAAGCAATGAGCTGAGCCAAAAATATAGCCAGCGATAATTATGCATTCACACGGTTCAGAAATAGGTTCGCGTCGTCTGCCGTTCAATATTTCATTTCACTACAAAGATTGGTTGGTCGACTGAGAGCGCGCGAGTAGGAACTGAATACTCAGAACTGTACCTATTGGCATTTCGGTTAGCACTAGCTTAGACTTACAAATCTAAGCTCTTTGCCCTCTGTGATATTTCAGCAGTGGCATTACACCTTGTCTTGCAATGATAATGCGCGAGATATATCTCATCACGAGTAAGATACAGCACGGATTGTACATTACAATGCATTGCTATCAGAATGTCTGATACATCATGCGACTTCCTACCACGGGATCGCTCCTCCGTTGTACAGACAGGTGTAATCACCACAGAGCAGCGGCAATCCACATCATATTCTCTGCTCGGCTACTCCCACATCTGATTCTAATCTATTTTTCTATTCCCATCAAGCCAAAGCGAAGCGCGCAATTGTTTTGCCCACTTTCCCAGTTAGCAGTTCAGAGGCTGAGCTAGTTAAATAGCCAATAATAAGAGGATGGGCTCGCATGAGCGAACAGATAATGTAAAATTAACAATTGAATAAATAAAAATGCTGACCCTGAAAGTGGTTCTTTTCATGCTCTTCTTTCTGCCCCAGATGTGCTTTCTCCTGGCCCACATCTTCTGGATGATATTGGCATAGAAGATCCAGATTGCGATCAGTGGAATCAGATAGGATAGGGCGAACGTATAGGCGACGAATAGATCGCGAGAGAATACTTGTCGCTCCTCCATTTCCAGACGCTGAAACCTATTTATTTTCGAAATAATCGTTGTCCGTTCAAGATCTTTACTGAGGATCTTACAAAGTGTCACTGCTAATGGCCTGTTTTCGATAGCAGTGAAACTTCGATGATTACAACTCTCTGAAAATTAGCGAAAATTGGCACCTCTTCCTCGGCAGTCGTCGCATTCGACTGGGGCTCCATTTCCCAGAGAATCATACAATCTTGGTAGTCGTAATCGCCTAAAATGTAGCCTTGAGATATCGATTGGGGAGTGAAACGAAGGACCTCCGGGGTAGATCTGGGCCGCCATGAACAGGGGGATTGACTCTACAGCGACCATGATCCAGGCGACGATAGAGATGGAGAGGGCGAACCTGAAACGTAACTCTTGCGGATCAGAAAGAATCAGTCCTTTACCGAAACGTTCTCCAATCTGTTGCCTGTACAGGACGACACACGGCCAGATATCGATCGAATGAGAGAACGCCAATGAAGGCTGCCGAGGCGAATTGGGAGAGCTGAACAATTAATTTTTGTGGTGGATGGTCCCTTCAGGGATCGTTTCGCTCGCTTTTTTCCTCTATTCTTCCGCGAACGCATTATTTTCAGGAGCGCTTGACAGTCTGACCGGCGATAATCTATCTGAGCGGATTTAATTACGTTTGTGGCATTCGAAAGAGCTCTCGCAAACAAGAACTTCGGAAAATATCTAAAAGCAAGGCGAAAAGAATCTCCCGATTTATTCAGTTCAGACCAAAGGTGGACTACAAATCTGATGTTTGCGGTACAATTTTTTGTATTGTCTGGAAATTTGACACACGTGACAACTTACGCCATTGGTAGTCAGATAGAGCTTGCACATGGCGTTGCCGAAGATCCATGTTTTGGTGACAGATTTGATGATGATGAATGGAGTTCCAAGCAAGTAGATAAGATCGGCAACAGCGAGATTGAATATGTAGATATTGGAGATGGTCCTCATCTCTCTGTAATATGCACCCCATTGTTATTCACTGAAAGAGACCCTTCATCGGAACCACAAACGGTTCTTCCTTATTCTTTTGAGACCCTCTCTCGTATAAGTTCGCGCTCTTTCTAGGTGGAAATGCTATGGAGTACACCAAACGAGGAACTCATAATGTTCATCAAGTAAGATCAAATTTGCCGGTTCTGACGAATCTTATTTTCTCGGAAAGTCAACCATCCAGCGGATAATCTCATAAAATCTTTGCGTATTCAGTTTCACGCGAGCCCTTCTTTGCCAGTTTCGATGATTCTCAGTAAGGAAACGGACAAAAGTTTGCCCGAAACATCTGCGCCTTCACGAGTTATCTCGTAGGTGCGAGTTACTCAGCGTAAATAGGGGACGGAAACAGTGACGGTGACTACAGACTTCATGAAGAAGTGTAAACTACGGTACTTCTGAGCGTTTTCACTAATTTATCGCCGAAAAGAGGATGGAAGTGCAGGAAACAAACCGGAAGCAGAGGATTGATAAGAGGACGAAGAGGTTTCCGGGTATTCCGATGATGGAGGATATAGCGTAGAAGAAGTTTGCCACTAATCGCGCCTAAAATAGAATTTTTTTTGATTTTTTCGAAATTAAAATGTTCGAAAGTGCACCTACCACATCAGCATTGGGGTACTCCGATGGTTCGGCCAGTCTCTCCAGATCCAGAGGTACATCGGAGCTCACGTTCTCCATCTCCATACACCTGCAATGGAGGAGGATGGAAGGAGGGGAGGGGGAGGGGCTGCCTTCTGATTCGTACTCCTCCCCCAAGCAGGCACAACGACTACAAACTGATGGAGAGATATGATTGGACGAGGAATTGAGCCATAATCATGTGTTTGTACAGCGTGTGTGTGCAGTAATAGATAGCGGATAAGCAACAGTAGCGGCAATCGATCTGGAGACTAAGCGTCAAAACTTCTTCTCATTACATTCCGGTTGAGTAGGGCGGCGCGTGAAAATAAGTTTAATGAGTGCGACCGATATTATGATGGACCACAGTAAATGCTCGACTGCTCCTCCCGATGAAACATAATTGACGGCGTGAGGGGAGTCTGTCTGACCACCTAAAGATAATTCAAAATTGAGAAACGAGACCTAGAGGTGGTAGGAGAACTTGAAGTAGAATGAGTGTGAATAGGATACGGAACGCGGGGGCATTCAAATGCAGCTGTCGAGCACTCCAGGACATATAATCGGTTTTTATCCGACTATAAAGTAAGACGAGTGGCGCACAAATTGGTGCTGGAACGTGGAGGAAATAACGAATGAATAAGTAATAGCGAATTGTTCCTCTTCCCAGACATCTGGACCGTTGCGAGACAGAGAGAAATGCAGCACAAACATCGAAGAAGCAGGTGAGAAATGGGAGAAGGAGAAGTAGCTAGGAGACGGGGGCACACTGCCAGGGTAACATCCACGAAGAATGAAAAAGAGGTCAGCTATACTTCTCCCGAGAGAAACCATTGAGGCAGGAAGACTAGAAAATGTGTTTCACGTGAGGGCGAATTGGCAAGTCGTGAGAATAGGTGGAGATCAGTCGACAACGGTGAAAGTTCGCTGCAAGACCGCATAATATCGCGGTATGGGAGTGAGAAAAGACTGGCAAGGTATCGATTTAGAATATTCTATGGCCACTCCCACTCAATCTCGACAGTCTGGATATAGTTCTCTCTTTCTCTCGCAGAAAACAATAAGGGGTGAGTGAGAAGCAGGGAGATTCGTCTCTGACCCGCACCTTTCTCTGTTTGCGGATTTGCAGAGCGAGAAGCCGAGATCACTTCTCTTATCCAGTATATCACTCGCGTGTTTTTCGACGTGAGTACAACGGGAGAGCACACGCGTGCGTCCGTCTGTGAATCCTCGAACGGTAATCCGTTTGCGTTCTTCGGATCTTCTCGAGAGGAGGAGGAAGGGAAGAGGAGGATGATGGTCTCCAGAGCGCGGGAAAAGGGATCGAAAATGGTCGGAAAACAAGCAAAATTAGGTGGTGGACTCCTCCAGGGCACCGTACTGGGCACCGCGCGAAAAACATCCGCTAAGCTATCGAAAAAAGCGAAGTATGATGAGAAGATGGCGGTCTTTGATCATGAGTGGGCCGAGGACTGATGAAAAGATGCAAAAATGAAAAGGAGCGAAGTGAGCGTTTTGAGCGGCGTATTCTTTCTCTTTCGAGCAATTTAGTGGTAGTCATTCATCCGGGTGCGAGAGCATCGAATTATCCAGAGAGGCGCTTCACCCAACAATACCGTCGTATTTTTACTCGGAACTTGACAGAGACGACCAAAAGCGACACTTTCGAAATTGCCGAGAAGAACAAGGAACTACAGGTTCATTCATTCAGGGAATGGTGAATAGTCTAGAGGATGGAGGACAATTGAACAAATCAAGCAGCAATTAGGTCCGAAATTCCTTCAAAAAGTGAGCAATTTGTAGTATTCTAATGACGTAGGAAAATCGTGATTGATATTGGAATACATTTCCAAAATTGTCACAACTTGCGTAGAAACTGCTTAGACTCGCCAGACACTGAGTAGGAGGATGTGAGGAGAAGGCAGATGGAACGTTTTCCACTTAAAGGCTCAAACCGACTAACAGTCGACGCAGAAAAAGTCGGCCACAAACGATTGTGAGCGTCTCAACAAAGAGGCAAAATGAACAGCGACTAACTTCTTGCGGGAGTCAATTGTGCTCTACGTCTATCCCACACTCTTGATATCGAAATGGGAATATGAAATCTGCTGAGAAACTGGCCATTGTAGTCAGTTTCTATGGGGTGGTTTTCGGAAAATTGCGCCAAAATCGCTGCGAGCGTGCGCAAATACCGGGGAGTGGTGTGAAATGCGAGAGTTCGATATGAAACACGAGCATATGAGGAGAGAAGTGGAACGAAGCACATCGAAATGAGTGAATTGAATGCCCTCGTCTCTCAATTTCCCATTATTTATATTCAGTTAGAGCAGCGAGAGAGTGCGTGAAAAGGAGAGAGTCAGACGAGTATTCGTTGAAGGACGAAAAGTAGCAGTAACGTCTTCAGCCCAGACGCAACTTTAAACCCTCCAACCACTCTGGCTTAATTTCCTCGTTGAAACTATCGAAGGAAATGTGTGGGCAGGGCGTTCTCTCGGAGACTAGTACTGATTTACTTCAGAGATACTAAATCAGAGACAGTATGAGATTGTGATACTAAAATGAGAAAATGTACCGACAGAGAAATGTTCGGAATCGAGACGTCAGAATGGATATTAGTTGGCTGTCTACCGACGAGTCGAGTGGGAAATTCTAAAAAGGCACGCGCGACAACACAACATCGTACCAATGTAATTTGTGCGAGCGATGCAGCCTATAATACGACAAAAAATAGAGACTGTCTGTGCAAAACGGCGCCAAATAACCGACAATAAATGCATCTAAGATCTCTCTCCATTCTCCAAGATTGAATGTCGAATGGATGATCACTAGATTGTATTGCCTATCTCCATGAATATTGTATGCAGCTAATGCAATAGCAGGAACTGACTGTCGAAGAGGGAAAAACAAAGACGATCTTGAGATATCAGCACCAGATTACTCCCTTCACATTCGAAAATGCGTAAGACGAAAAATTATACGGTTATCGAACTGTTCACACGCAACTGTAATTGTTTTCGCATAGTTGCTTTCTGGGAAGAAATATCAGGTTACCAATCTGCCTTCAGGCTCATTATTCAAACACACTGCATTATGTTCCAAAAATGTGGATTCTTCCGCATTTTTGCATTTCTATCCTTCTCTCAGTCCTACTTTCACATCTCCTCCTCGCTTCCGCCAACTCTTGAATCCTAAATGGATTGCTGTCTCTCTTTACTTCGGGCAACTTCTCCCCGTCTTCTTCAGATACGTAATGGTACTTTGGCACGCCTCTATTAGCGAACCGCAGCTGATAAGTCATCTGATATCTCCTCCCCCTCTTCCTCCTCCCCCATCCCTATCTCCTCCCCTCGGATTCCTCCTCAGAGGTCTCTTCTCTCCGCAACGGAAAGCCTCTTCCTCTCCGCATTTCCTCTCCTTCTCCTCCTTTCTTCTCCTCCAATACGTCAGCCCAGAGTTCTTCTTCTCTCCGAACAATCGACAATCGATGCACAAGAAGTGGAAGAGGAGAGGAGTGGGAGGGAGAAGTAGTAGTGGAGACTCGCCTTCCTTCCTTCCCCTCTCTCCCCCCGTTAGGACCCCCACGAGTCCTCTCTAGGGTGTGCCTTCCCTCCCCTCTCTCCATGACTGATTACTACTGTCTCTTTGAATATTCAATAAGTGCTGTCTTTCTCTAACTCGCATCTCCTCGTTTCCTCCCATCCGTCACTCTGTCCATCACAGTAGTTTTCTCTTCTGCTTCACTGCATTTTACGCGTTTTCCATCAACTGCCTCCTCATCTACCCCTTTCACACGCCCAGTAGTTATGTATTACTACGCCGCATTAATTATTGCTCTGAATTGCTCATCAAGCGTTTCGAACATCTCTATTAGTAGGATCGCTGCATATTTTCATTCCAATGCTTTATTTTCCATGTTTTTTCTTCCTTTGCACATTTTTATCGCTTTTATTCATCGCTATAAATAGTTCCCATTCTCAGGTATGGACAACCTCAAAGCCTTTGGGGCCGGCATGTCCGGCGCCAACTTCGATCATAAGACGTTCCTGCGCAAGCCGTCCGTGCTGTGTCGCATCGGAGCCGCGGTACGCTTTTTTTTATTTTTTTAGCACGTATTTTACTCCTAAAAGCACTTCTCACTCGGCCAAACAAGCACCACTGACGTGGTCGTAGCTAGGCAGCGTCCTCATTAGGCATGCCAGGGCAAGTCAGGAGATCAAAGACCGAATGCAGGTACTGGGCGCCGGCCTATGGTTCTGCATGTACAAGGGAGGATGGCATCGCGAGCTAATCAACATCAATCAGCAGGTAAATAATATCCGTATCTATGGAATCACATTGGATTCGCGTGGAAAATTTCCAAGATACGAATTAGCAAGTTTTTCACACACTGGCAGCAAATGAGTGGGATGGAGCTCTCTCTGAGACCAATTTTGAAATAACGAAGACAATTTTAGCGGAATTGAGTGGGTGATTCGATTGTTGTGTGTCTGGGAGCTTCATGATTGCTCTTCGTCCATTAGCGGTGGCGTCTGATGTGAAAATTGCTTTGTTTGGCAGCGTCTGGCGGCCCAGATCCATTACTGTACCGAATTAGGGATGTGAGATTGCTTTGTCGGGCAGCGAACAAAGCTCGTCCGACGACAACCCCCCGCTACATTCTTGCTATCCGCTATTCTACGTCCCTTCCGAGGCCAGAAATTGTTAGATAGTGTACGAAATGGATAGGGTCAGGCAGATTTCCGTGGTTGGTTGCTTGCGTCGGGAATCGAGTTACGCCTCCGGAAGAGAGAGATAAAGACGCCGGATGGGAGCAACTGAAGGATATATCTGGAGGCGCGAACTTTGCGTCACTTAGCGGGGAGAAGGGAGAGTTCTCACACAAAGAACCCCCGATTTCTGCAGCAAGCCCAATTCCCAAGTCGGATGGAGGAAAAGATGTCTGGGAATGACGTATGAGGCGTCGTTTGTGGTAGGGGAAAACTGGAGATGGCACTGGGAGATAAGTGGAGATCCCTGGGAAGACACCAATTCGTAGAGAAGAGAGGGAAGAGGTTGTGGTCTCTTACTCAAACACACTTCAAATGGCATGAAGGAAACATGTAAAATATCAATAAAATTAATTCATTTTCGAAATAAAACCAATAATTCTCAGATGTGTCTCTTCAACGGCTCGGCAACCACGTGTTCCTTCGTATCCGCTATGGGATTCTTCTCTCTGCTGGCAGCCCTGGCGCTTCTGGTAATCTAAAAATATTCAGGAAAATATAAATGAAAAAAACATCAGGCTGCCGACGCTCAGTTCGACAAGATCAGCGCCATTCAGACGAGGAGCAGAGTTGTGAGGGCGGACATGGCCACTTCTGGTTAGTTTTTAATTTTTAAAAATAATTTTTAAAAATATTTCGAAAATTCAAAAAAATGAAAAATTTAGCATTCTTCGCCTTCATCTTCGTGCTCATGTTCATCAACACGCTGGGCAAGTTCAAGGCCATGGAACTGCATGAACCCCACGACTCGAGATGGGTCAAGATGGCCATTCTCTTCTCATTCCTTGCCGCTGGAACATGGGTAGGACCCCAAGAAGATTCTTCATTCCGGATTTCTAGATAGTTGACCCAATTTGGAAATAACGAATGAGGGAAGATAGAGTGTTTCGAATACGGAACCTTGGCCAACAACAAAACCCAGTGGTGTTTGCTATCCGCCATCCATACATGAGAGGATGGAAGAAACGGGATGTCATTTGTCAACGAGGCAGGCAAGCATTAGTAGTCTACTCGCCCACTCCGGAAATGGGGCCGATTTGCCTAGCGAGGGCCTCGGGACTAGCGCGCAATAAAGAGATTCAATGCTCACTCTAGAGGAGATGAGCGCTTTATTGCATTGCTGATGAGTCCCGAGAAGTGAGTGGGATGATGGAGAGGGGACACGAGATGGAATTAAAACTATCTGTCGATTTGGAAGGAGAAAACTTCATTTCGGCACACGAGTTCTGCAAGTGCGCAAACACTCAATGCATTCACGAAATATGATGCCATTTTCAAATTTTGAGGGGCCCTTGGGTACTAACCGTACAATCCACTTCCCTGTTTACACAAATATGCTATATTTTTTTATAATAGGACTAATTATGAAGGGTTGGAAAAAATAATAATTCCCAGGCGGGAGCTGCTTTCCTCGCTTGGAGGAGATGGCAGGCGAGCCAGGCTGAGGCTCTGCCATTCCAGCCTCAGAACGAGTACCAGACCGACTTCCAGGTGTGTTTCACATCTTAATCCAACTCTAAATTCTATCTACAGCAGGGTGTGCCGAGCAACGTGTCGGATGGATACGGATATGGAGGCAATGATGAGGGTGAGCACTAGTTCCAGATAGAGTTCAATTATCAATAATTGCAGGAATCGGCGCGGTGGCCGGCGTGACTGCCTACCAGTCGGGCGCTCCTCTCGAGCAGCAGCAGCAAATGCAGCAACAGCACATGCAACATGTGCAGCAGCAGCAGCAACCCCAACAGTACCACCAACAGTATCAGCAACATCCTCAGCACGGAGTACCCGCGACCAACCCCTTCGCAGCCCAGCAGGGCTACCAGTACTAGTGTTCTCCTGATTCAGAAAAACCAGTACAGTTCCGCTAGCACCAGTGGTATCCAGAGCCAGTCCCGATGACCAACTAGTTCTTAATCGCTTTTGGGACATCACCGATATATATTCTTCTATGTAACAGATCTCGCCGTTTTTGTATAGACAAGTGTGGTTGCTTTCACAGTAGAACACAGAGTCAGATAGCTCAGTATTTATTCTGTTTGTCAAGTGTATGAATAAAGTGTCTCAGTAGCGTAGATGATCACTGATCTCTGGGAAGGCACTTGGGTCTGCCCTCTTCGGGGTCGATTGCCATCTTGTAGTCAGCGTGACAGGCTCTCTTGGGCAGGAGACAAGGCGATTGGTGATCACAAGGGGCTCCATTCTCCTCGGTCTCACGAGCTTCACCACTGATTAGTAATTAGTAGTATTAATATTGCAATTAGTCTAATTAATAATTAATTAGCTCACTGGCAGGCGACATTCGGACATCCAACTGGTTTCTTGCATGCGCGAGTGCGGAAACGTCTGCCGAACGCGCCGCAATTGTCGGAACACCCATCCATCACCGTCCACTCCCCTGAGATTGGCTGGTGAAATTGGCTTCAAAGAGGGAAAATGGGCTCAAAATCGACGGATTCTCTCAATTTTCAATGCTCTCTAGCACTGTTAGAGAGCATTGCAAAGGAGAGTCAGGAAGCCGCAAGCTCACCCCAGGTCCCCTGAGCCGGGCACGCCTGGCAGGGAAGAACCTCAGTGGCCTCGCCGCTGCAAAAAATATTGTTGGCCAATAATTAACCAAACTAAAATATTGGCGACTCAGAATACAATCGAAGCATTTACAAGCAAGGCGCGGCAGCTCCCTCCTTGGGCGGCTTGCACACTCTGAAGCGGGTCTGGGCCGATGCAGCGTTCACCTGAATGAATACATCTCATAAAGTCAAACTTCATGTCTGATACTATACAGTTCATAAATTTTCCTGACTCTGGTCCACCTTGTTCACAGTGGGCAGCTGCTATGGCGTTCAAAGATACATAGAATCGCTCAATAGCCACCCACATTTCTTTGTGTAGTCATAGAAGAAGAATCGTCCACCCACCTTGCAGCTGCCATTCCACTCGCTCCACTCGAGCCAGGTCTGTGCCGTGGCCAGCACGGAGAGCAGAAGGATCCCGCCGATAGCACGATGCATGATCCGTTCGAATGAGAGGAGGAAGGAGTGAAATAAGCTGGCGAAATTGCACCCTCCTCGGTGGATTTTGCAGAGCTTATGGCGAGGTGTTGGCACGCCTGAGCAAACGGGCCGATCACAACAGAATGGGTTCCACGCTGGAAGACGTTGAGAACCATACTTACCACCTTCTCGGAGGGCTCATCAGACTTCGAGTTGGTCCTACACAAATTTTGATATATTTTTGAGCGTTCTTGGGTCTTGGAAAGGTCTCAGACAGGCTTGTTATCGTTTTTCGTCCAGGTCGGTCGCTGTGCAAAACGGTGGCAGGCGCCTGCGCAAACAGGCGCGCAGTCAAGTGAAAATCCAGAGGAAATACGGCTTGCATTCGGGTGATCAGTCTGCCAACGAGAATGCGAACGATCCTGGTGCTCGCTGTCCTGACTGTGAGTTTATTTACTTGTTCGATTCAGTGAATAAGTGAACGAGGATTAGACCTACCACAGCGCTGCACTCATTCTAGTGTGTATGAGCGTTGAAGTTAATGAGAAATAGCATTGCCGTACTGTAGATCACGAATACGGTAGTAATCAATAATCTGCAGGCTGTCGTTCTCGGAGACGCCCTCGGCATCATCGAGAAGCAGAACACGGTCGAGGAGGTCTTCCAACTGCGCAGCAAGAGATGCACTCGTTAGTTTACAATAATACATTATTATTTATACCCTTACATAATTCTCGGGTACGGTAATTTTTGATTACGATGTGCTTAGAGTATCAATTTATTCCCCAGAATTCAACTGCGAGGAGAACGAGGACATGTCGAACTCGCTTCGTCACGTCTTCCTCTCCGCGCATAACGACATGAGAGAATCGCTTGCCAAGGGAACAGAAGTAGCCAAGAAGGGCATGCTACCGAGATCGACTAATATGTACAAGCTGGTCAGTTCCAGAATCCTGATTCCGAAGTCTCGAAGATGACGTCATCTTCAGAACTGGTCCTGCGATCTGGAGATCCAGGCTCGTGAATGGACGAGAAAGTGCGAGAAACTTGAGGCCGACCACATCCTCGGACAGGGACAGAACTTCATCATGTGAGATAAATAAAAATAATCAAACAATAAATAAAAATGGCAGCATCGACAACTTCTCTGGAGACATCCCCAACACGATCACGAAGAAGATCGGCGAGTGGAGACGTCAGATTCTGACGGCCGACGTAGAGGACGACATCAAGTACAACATCGCCCTCGAAATCCAGCAGTGGGCCAATGTAATTTTTTATTTATTCAAATATGTTAAAATTCAACTATATCTTTAAAAGAATCATTCAGATGGCCAATTCCGAGACGACCGAGATTGGTTGCTCAGTGCACCAGTGCGGCACGGGCCTCGCGCTGTCCTGCTTCTACAACAAAGCGTAAGACAGGCTATTTTGGACCAATCAATATTTTTTTTTAAATATTAAAAATTTACAGTGGCGACATCCCCGACCATCGCATCTTCGACCAGGGAGCTCCCTGCACTTTCGACTATGACTGCTCAACGCACGAGAACTCGTACTGCGTCCCTCTTACTGGTCTCTGCCACACGCACCCGAAGAAGGACGAGGGAGAGGGTTCCTTTTGAATCTATTTTTATTCCTTTTCTTAACAATTTTAGTATTGAAATCAATCATACTTGCTGGAAATAGTCAATTTACCCGATTGGCGATTTTGCGAAATGTCATCAAGAAACTTTACGCGATCTTCCACTCGACGGTACCATGTAACGATTAAAGTAATCCACTTCAGAAGTGGCCGGCTACACCTCTCACATCTGTCCTCGCAACGCGAAGATGACCGACACTGCGAGACACACCGTTCTCGACTGGCACAACGCCTTCAGGTAGTTCAGTGGTAGACTTCCCACCCGGCAAGCGGAACCACCGGGTTCGATCCCGGTCGGTGCATAATCCTTTTGCTGTCTCTCACTAAATGTAACCTTTAGATCGTCCCTCGCCTTCGGAAAGGAGGAGGACGGAGAGGGAGCCTACGCGCCCATGGCCAGAAGCATGCTCAAGATGGTGAATAGTTATTAAACTAATTAGTAATATGTCAATTAATAATTAATAATTGCAGCACTACGACTGCATCTTGGAGAGAAGTGCGCAAGAAGCTGTAGAACGCTGTCGATTCGCCCCGTACAAGCACGGAAAGAGCGGAGAGAACATCTACATGACTGAGCAGGAGAACAGCAAGCACGATCAGATCACGCTCCTGCAGCAGGTGTAGATCCTACCGTGCTCTTACCGTAATTGCAACGCATTACATTCCACCGTAACCGGTTACCGTATTCACATACCGTAATCTGTTTCAGTTTTTTTCTACCGAATACCGTAACCTATTACCGTATTCTCTCAGGCAACGAAGCAGTGGTGGGACGAGCTGAAGCAGGGCGGCGTCGGGTACAACAACACCTTCTCCAGACAGAATCTGGTCCACCACGTCACCCACTTCACCCAGGTTAGGAATCATTTATCGATCAAGTATACGTCACAATAATAAATTATACGTTACGATAGGAATATGGGACAATAGTATGGTAAGACTGTCGGTTTCAGATGGCTTGGGGCGTGACCTACCGTGTGGGATGCGCGACGAACGTGTGCGGGGGCAGATACTTCGCCGTGTGCCACTACTCGCCCAGGTGAAAATATGCTTAAAGAGAGCAAGCGAGACGGTATCGAAGCATAGGAAGTAGCACGACGGGAGTATAATCATTGTCTTTATAGCGGAAACAAGTTCGGTCAGCGTATCTACACCCCCGGAACTCCCTGCAAGGTCAGAGACGACTGCGACGTCGGGCAAACGTGCTCGGCGGAGGAAGGACTGTGTGTCGTCACCCTCGAGGAACTCCCCGGCGTAAACTAACTTACAGTAACCCAGACGGTAGTACCGTAATCACAGTATACTGTAACTCCATACTCTACTGTAGCGGGCCCATGGATACAATGTGTATAAACTCAAGTTTATGTGAGATCGTTCGGCAGTTGCAAAAAGAAAATGAAAGCAAAGCAAAAAGTGTGGGAGCGAAAGGGGAAGGGAATGTGGGTGTTTGATCAGCTTAGTCGGTGTGGGGAGTTCGGAGGCAAAACTATTTGCTGATAGAAGATGGGATGGAAGGGAATGGTGCAGAATTGAATGAAAAATATGGAAAGTATTGTGAAATTGCGAAAATGGAACACAGTCTGGGATCTATGAAATATCTTCAATGGAGTGGATATCAATAACGTTCATAAAGTATAGGAGTAGGAGAAGGGGCAACATAGGGACACTCAGTAGACAGCCTTGCCGCATGAATATTTGCATATTGACAGAGATTGGAAGGATGAAAGGGGATGGTGGGGGAATAAAAATAATTTGAAAAAATAATTGAATAAAAGTATAGTAGGGGAGGACACTGGCTACATATGGGGAGATATCACTTAAACAGTATCGTTGTAATCGGTGATCCACAGATCGCAACTGAGACTGACTGCAGTGAATTCCTTGAAGAACCAGACGCCATCCTTCTGGATCAATCGGAAGATCTCGTAGTTTGCATCGGGAGTCTGCAATATTTAAAAAAAATTAAAAAATAATTATTTTACCGTCATGAGCTCGTACGCGAACAGCAGTTGCTGGCCTCTCTTCATGCACTCGAGGAGGAATCTCGAATTGATGCCGTCGACCGGGCCGGCAGGAATATCCTGAACAATACCTGGTTCTGAGGATTCAAAGGTTCAAAACCCACAATTTCACCCCGCAATTGCATTTGACAGATTTTCGAACCTTATTCAACCACTCCATCTCTGCTTCGATCAACTCCAGTTGCTCCCTATCGTAGTACTCGAAGTTGAAAGTCTGAAAAATAAAATCTAATCTGGTCAGTAACCCAGCATACTTCTAGCAGAAACTCCATTAGAACGAATGTGCGAATATCTCGGTAGAAAGCGAAGCATTTCTCGTTTCTTACAGAGAACTCAAGAGCAATTCCAACCTGCAATTGCAATTCCTAATATCGTAAAACCTACGGAGCACCAACCTTCTCCTTCATGGTCTCATGGAGGTAGGTCATAACCTCATATGGGCCCACTTCAAACCCTTTGTCGGTCGATTTCTCAATCCAGTTACTGAAGTCGCTAATCCAGCAGTTGAAAATTTGAATGGTGCAAGCGCGAATAAGCTCGGTCTATAAATGAGCTTTTCGTCTTGACTAACTAGTGTTCTTTACATTATCAATGGGGATGCGGTTGTTGAAGACTTCCGAGGCTAGCCAGAGCACCTGAAGGAAGAGTATCCTTATTAGTCGAAGGAAGTACAAGAGTCTCTCTCCATTTAGTGCAGTGTTGAGTATTTCTAACGTGCAAACGAGCATGATGAAAAAGGAGATCTCAGGTCTTTCTCATTAGTTGCGTCGTGTGAGAGTGAAGCAACTAACACGATCAGCGATTGTAGCAGTGCAATCCTTCAGCATTCTCACAATGTTCGGAAAGTCTTCCGGGTTCTCAGATAGGAACTGGAATTGGGCTAGTTAGTCAGATTAGAGGAGGTTAGGATACCCGATTGTTGAGCACTTCAGCACCAGTGAGGTAGGGCGCGTCGCTGATGTCATCTCTGGTCGATTTCTTCAGAAGTTGAATCTTTTCCTTGCACACATAACGACTCTTGCAGTGGAGAAGTGCCATGTCACGGTTTTTGCTCGGCCACGGGCCCATTGATTACACGCCTGCCAAAAATAACTGGAGAGATCAGAAAAGTCTCATCTGACAAACAGCAAAAAAGTATGTATGGGTCAAATCAAGGCAAGTATTTGCGAGTAGATAAGTGCAGACAGCCACAAATTCGGGATTTGAGAAAAGATTCAGGTCGGCGCTCAGGTGGCAAAAAAGTGCGTCATGGGAGTGAATCGGTGTGCAAAAATGATTGTCGGAAGTGGGAAAATGATGAGGTGTCTCGAGACTAGAAGGGAAGTGGAAGAACACGAACAAAGGTCGGTGATCAGGTGAGGCGGAAGCGAATGAGAGGGCAAAGGATGAAGAGGTGTCTTCGAATGGAATGAGAGGAATGAGCAGACGTGCTTTTTTACAGTAAACGAATTACAGTTAATGATGTGCGCAGTCGAACTATGAAAGAAGAATAGGGGACTAAGTCAGTACGTGATCACATTGTAGGAAGTATTATAATGGGTGTAATGAAAACATAAAGAAGGCGCAGTCTCGGAATGGGATGGCAAGAATGAGGCATGGAGGAGAGGGGAAAGAGCACCATATCCAGGGCAGAGAGTGAATCTAGAAGAGGAGGAGACTCACTTCGTCTCTTTATCCTATATGAGTTATCGAGGGCGTCAAACGGAAATTGGATGTGTGTCCATGTAGAGGTTTTCAGTTTTTAGTGGTACCACGATAATTGAAATAGCCCACGCAGTGAAGATATTCATCTGGGTTGAAGGCGGTTTAGCCACCGCAAATTAGGCTGGCTTTATCGAATAGTGCTCTGACACAAGCCCGATATAGGTAGAATTAAGCGTTACGGACAATTTAAGAGAATTTGACTGAAGGAGGGTAAGTGTACGAAGAAATTGTCACAACGACTAAAGCTGCTTGGCATATCACAAGACTAATGCGTCTCTAGCTTGATATCAATGAAGCTCGGAGAGAGTGCACAACACCGCAGATGACAGTGGTCATGGGGACCAAAGTACATAGACTAATAATGCGTAGAAAGGACGCTTGGCTAATTTCAAAAAAGATGTTACGTATCCGGTTGAAACTCACAATTGACTGAAAAATACATTTACAATTAGAGAACATTGAAGATTGTTGATTCAATACTTTAAATAAGAAAAATTCCCATGTGAATAGTGCACTTTTGCTCCCACGGTGCTGACTCATCATGCTAATGCAACATATTGCTCGAATTTCGTACTCTTCTTTAAGAAACTTGACCTCTGAGAAGGGTTTTATGTATTATCGAATGCCAATTAGGAATATGTTGCGTAGGCCTCGGGAGTACAGTCTAGATAGCATTTCAGGATCTAAAATTAGTCCCTTCTATGGATAATTTATGTGCAGTAATATCTCCACCGTGAAAATTCAATGCTCTATCGTGTAATATACTGATGATCTATTCTATTTAGTATTTCGAAGTGTCAAACGAGAAAAATAACTACAGTATCATGCGATAAAACGTCTCTTTTCAGTTGCATGGTGAGTATCATCAGTACAGCTCCCGTCGTCTCAATCATCTCTTCTTCTCACTATACGAATGGGCATGAATCAGTTCCTCCAGGCGTCTTTTCTCCTGAGTCATCGGCCGTACTTTTGCCGCTCTCGGACACAATACCTCCTCCTCCTCCTTCCTCCCTCCTCCCGATTTGTGATAACACTCGGAAAAGGCGGGCAATCGTGTACAATCCTTGTCATCTCTCCTCTTCCTGTCTCTCTGTTTCCATTCGCACAGCACTTTTTGCGCATATGCATACACATTAAGCGCGGATGGCTGGCACTCGTTCATTGCCCAGATCCATCCCGATTCTCCCTCTCCCTCTCCCTTTGTAGCTCATCCATGAGTCAGATTCGGCCGCAAAAACGGCAGGCTTGCACAGCGCCCCCTCTCATTTCCGCGCTTCCTCCTCTCCCGCGTCGCCACTGAACCGTGACATTTGTGTTCCTTCACAAGCATCTGCATATTTGTAGTGTTTCAGGGACTCTTTGCGTTCGTGCAACACTAGGATACAAGTCTGCAGGGAGTCAGAGGTAGTTTTTTTATGTGTAACTTTCGCAATCTGAAACGAACGCATTTCCAGGTTGTGTCTGCTCAAACATGTCCATACGACGGGCACTCCTCTCCTTCCTCCTACTCGTCTATTCAATCCGAGCCGAGTACACTATCACTGTTTACCGAGGTTCGAGAGTGGACACACGACAAAAAGCGCGAAATCGATCTTTCCAGGCTTCAAGAATGTCGCGCCAGAGAATTTCGGCGTCGTCGAGAGCGGACCGTTGGTTGTTGGTGCCGACTACACTTTGGAGATCAAGAGCAATGATCTGACTCGTGATTATCTCATCGAGTCGTGCACTGTGATTGAGACGGGAGAGCAGATCATTGGACCGCCGGGGTAAGAAAATACCGAATAATTAAGTCAATTACATCATCACTACTTAATTTATTCAGATGTCTCAAGTGCACGAACGTCTTCATCAACATGATCGAGAGCTCGGGCTACTACGGACAGGGAAGAGAGAAGTCATCCAACATCCACTTCCGACCCAATCGACCAGACATGAGCTTCGAGTGCAAAATGCAGGAGCACGCCGCAGGATCCATGGATGTGAGTGTATTTATTGGCCATTTTTAATATTAAATTGGACTCAGTGTCTTTGTCAAAATTGTAATTTTCCAGAGAGCCTGTGCTCGCGGAGTCGGACTTATCGCTCTGCCTGCAGCAGTGAGCGTCTTCTGGCTGTACTGGGGAACTGGTCAGTTTTTTTTGTTTTTGCTGTTGTTGTTGCTGTTGTTGTTGTTGTTTTCATCTTCACTTCCATAATACATCTTGCCTTCAGGCTTCCCGTGGTGGTTGTGGCTTCTGATCATCCTCCTCATTCTCCTTCTCCTCTGCTGTTGCCTCGCTTTGCTCGGCTTCCTCTTCTTCAGATGGAGAAAAAACAGGAAGAATACCGTGACCACGACTGAGAAGACCACTGTGGTGATTGATGCTTGATATGACAAATACTAGAATTACTTCATTTTCACCTCCTATTATCATCGGAATCTCACTTTATCTCAATCCCTTATGACTTACAATCACAGTACAAATAGCTTGTTCGTGTCAATTAGCATATAGAACGAACATGTATCATACCTCTGACTCACAACAGTACGAATGCTCTCTCTCTCTCTGCAGATAAAGGTTGTGCTGGTTCGGGTGAGTCACAGAAATCGTCGTGCAATCGCGTGTTTTGTCTTTGTACTGTTCCGAATATCTTAGGGAGAAATCGTAATGTCGAAATGGTGACATTGTTTTGATGGTGTATACGGTTTGATTTTGTTGATACCTATTCTTCACCAGGTCGCGCACACCGACGTCAAGCAGCCTCGACTGACTTCTGATGGCACTCAGACTTCCAACTTTGATCGAGCATCGATCAATCGTATGACCCTCGAGAATGGATCGGACGTGCTGGTGGTGGATAGAGCAGCGTCGAAGCAGAGTGATATCGAGGTGAGAACCTTCAATAATAGCATCTTCTTATCGTGAATAGTACAGAAGAGAGGTCAAATATTAAAGCCAGATACAAAGATTCACCTACTAAGATACTAAGAAGTGGACGACTGTTTTAATCAATTCAAAGGTCGCTTTTTGTCAGGTCGCTCGAATGGGCGCACTCGACAACGACAAGGTCGAGGTCTTCTCCGGGCATGCCGGCGTGTACAATGTCAGGAACGGAACGAGTCATCGTTTTGAGAAGAATCCGAATGTAATTTTTTAATTTAATTAAAAAAATTATTTGTATGTAATCAATAATTAGATCTCCCGCACTCGTCACGAGTCGGAACTTTTCGAGGAGGTTGATCGTCACTCTTACTTCAATCAGGTAAGCGTGTCTCATGCCAAATCTGTTTGATTGTGATTGTATTTCATTTTTATATACTTGCAGGCCTACGAACCCGAGCCCAACAGGCGATCAGTGAACTGCGTCGAGGGATATGATGAGGTGATTAATATTTCATTTTACCTGTTAGAATTTCGAAATCATCATCTAGGTGATCCGATACACGACCGATCGCGAAGTCGACGAGTATCAACACGTGGAGAGGGAGATTGAGACTAACCATACCACGCGGTGGGTCATTTGATGCTTTCACAGTTTCCCAGAGGAATTGTTTAATTTTACTCGTTCTTGAACTGAGATCGACTAGGTTGGTTTTTCTGGCAAATCGAGCCGACCAGGGTTCGTTGTCATTTTCACATACACACTTCAAGCTCATTTAACTCTCCATTTCATCATAATCGTTCAGATTCTACAACGAGCCCGCACCTAATCGCTACTACGATCGCCGTCATCACTCAATTCCCGTGTGATCTTTGATCTTTCACGCTCGTGAAGTCTCGCTCAGCCTCGAGACCAGTGCCATTTCCCCACGTACCACCCGTTCCACTTTCTCTAATTTCTCAGCAAGGTACATATCTTTAGGTTACTCACCCTCCATCTCTATCCACTTACCAGTATTCACTCTAATCTCCGATCGATGCCAATTACCCTATTACTCTTATTTCAGTCTTTCAACTGTGCGTTCACTGTATATCGATAAATCGCGTAATCGTCCGAACGACCAAATGGGATGAGGAGAGGATGAGAGAGAGAGAAAGAGGGGGAAAGTAGGACAAAACTATGGAGAGAAGCAGAGTGGGAAGGGTGAGATAAGCTGTCAGTTCAACTATCAACCCGCCCCTCCGATCTGCAATGAACTTCCTCTGTCAGCGATTGTCCTTCTACGCTTCCATCATCGTTTACGGTATCAGGTACGATTTCGGCTGTTTCACTGTTCAACTCTTACTAGAAAGTGAGAGTATGCGAAATCGAGAGCAGTGGGTGAAATGCGCTCTCGTTTGCAGCATCTCTCTCATAGCCGGCGCACTGATCACCCAGCAATGGATACAAGGGAAAGTCGTCAATTCCAAGGTGAAATCTGAGATTTAGAAAGTTTTTCTGTATTTATTTTGTATTTCCTATTTGATAGTTAGTTTACTCTGCGTTGTAACCTTGACTGATCGCTATAGAAACCATCATTATCAATTCAAATACAAAATGTTCTTACCTAGCCATATGCTCCCCAGACTGCGATAATCAAGGAATCCATGCAATAAAAAAACACATAAAGTCTGGGAGTTGATTGAACGTTGCTAGTATACTATAGTACACCTTTATTTGCGCCAATACTATCATTCACACCAAGTTTACTCACTTATAATCACTGATCCACTCAACCTCAAAAACGACGAAGTCTAGATGGATCGAAAGTGAGAACACATGATCGTTTCGTGAGACGAAATGCAAGAGAATGCTCTCCTTATTTTTGATGTTCTTTCGGTTCTCTGACCATTGAGACAATGCGCGATATTTGGAACACTTTCCGAGCTCGTGAGACGAAATGGGGAAGAACGTGAGAGAGCACATTCCAATCTTGATGAGATCACGGGTTCAAAGCGAAATTTTGAAGCGCGAGCGATCATAAATCTCAATGAAGTCACTGAAATAGTCACTGATCTGCGCGAGATCGAGAAAAAGCGAAGAAAAAGTATTGTAGCGAGATCTTGTACGATTTGTGACGGAATACTCTTGCAAATATAATTGTTGAGTCAACAGAAACGAAATGTTGTATTGATGAATTTCAGGTTATTGCAATGGTCGAAGGAAAGATGCACGCGGGACTTTTCTCTGGTGTTCGAGTACTGGATTGGGGCCTCGGAGTTCGGACAATTCCCTTTTCCGGTCAGCTCTTTTCCAATCTATCAGATTGGATCTTTATCATCAATCAACTTAGCTAACGATGTCATTATGGTGCGGGATAGTGAACGTTTTTGCTGTCCCATTATCCCTTGTGAACGCTGATATGAAAACCTGATGGAAAGTCATATTATAAGTGAACTATGTAAGACAATATGCTTTTGAAAAAAAAGTTGGATTTTTTTTGCTTCACGTGTAAAAAATAAAATATTTTCAGTGCTGAGTGAGCTCGAAGAGGGTACATCCTTCTTCGGTCGTGGCTACTGGTTCGGGACTGTCTCTTTCACTGCCTTTGGCATGCTTTTCATTCTCATGGCCATGATCTTCTGCCTCATTTATGGGATGAAAAAGCAGAAGGAGTACATTACGCCCTACGGAATAATGGGATGCACCGCACTGGCGAGTAAGTGAGAGCCATTTCCGCTTTATCTGACTCTCTCAAATTCGCCATCTATCACGATATCTGGCCGACGAGAGAATAACTTGCTTGAAGAGAACAAAGCCATTAGTTTTTCTCTGGTTTTCTTCGTTGCCTCGATGTTTCCTGGCCAAAGAGATAATGTTCGATTCTAGAGAGCGAAATCATTGCCATATTGCCTGACATTCAGATTCAATCTGAGCAGTGAATCCATTAACCATTTCAATAGGTTCACTCCCTCATTCCCTATGCTCTATTAGGGCAAATGGTAGAGATAGTGAAACCATTAGCCCTCCTCCTCCCCTACCACTCCTTCCCCTCCGTCCATCTGCATAGGGGGATAGATGACTCTTTGTCTCAATTCGTAGTTGGCAAGTGGAACCGAAGTATCTCAATCTAAGCGGTTTGAGAGATTGGAGTGAGACTAGTGGAAACTGATGAAGTTGGGCTAAAAACGGCTAAAAATGATTCGGCTCAATTTGAGGATATGAATTCAAGTCTAGGAAGAACATTTTTCAGTGCTCTTCCTCTCCGGAGCCGCGCTCCTCTTCTACATCAACTTCTCTCAATACATGATTGATACCGTACTGCTCGACTCCCAAATCGACGCTGGATTCAGCACGAAAGACAAGATCTGGTAAGACTCATCAAGCAATTCCGAATAGCAGGCCATACCAGTGAGCTCTGTTTTATTTAGTATGATCACTGTTGACTCTTTCGAACCTGCAACCATCGTTTCCACCCTAATCACCTCTTCTATTCCAGGGTTGGCTACTCGTTCCAACTCTTCATTGCCTCAATCATCGTCCTTCTGCTTCCCTTCATCCTCCTCTATCTCGGAAGAGTCAACTGCTTCATGAGCGAGAGAGTACTGGAGAAAGCGGAGAAGCAGATGAAGAATAGGGCTGACGCATCCGTATTTCACTACTAAGTCACGCGAGCTTTATCCAACTCTCTTCATACAACTGATAAATATGGCGCCTATACATCGGGGTTGAAAATGGAGTTGACAGAGTATTGACTCTGCCGTTATCTTCATGTTGCACGCTCTCTCGAAGTATACGGCCTACGAGAGAACGTGTAGAATGATAAGAATGGGGACGACTCGCAGATCCTCAGAAGGGACTAACGTCACGAGATCGAATCTCGTGTTGGGAAGCTCAGAATTCTCAAGATCAGACACGGAAGGACAGAGACTGATCACAAAACTAACGAGGCTACTCAAGTGTTTCTGGGAATGTATGGGTGTATTTCTGGAAGTCAACGACGTCAATCGTCACAGCTCCTCTTCTTCTTCCTCCTCGATTGGCTCGACAATCTTCGGAATCAGACCTGAAGTTGTCGTTGATTGGAGGGATGGCGGGTGCAGATTGGGTGCATGATGTCTACGAATATATTCATGTGTCCTACATAAATCATTCCGCCTACAGTGGTGAATGTTCTCGATGGAATCTATTATAGGAGCAATAGTCTCACAGTCGTGTTCCTCTCTCGTTAGGCAAAGAAGATGATGATAATCAGTCTCACCAGCATAGCTCTTGCAGGATTCCTTCAGCAGCTTCCTTTCTTCTCTCTCCCTCACGAGGGCTGCGGCTTTCTTCTTCTCGAATTCCTCCATAGTGAGCGTCTTCGTTGGAAGGACCATTCGCTCGAATTCCTCGTCCAAAAGATCATCTTCGGACTTCTTCATCCTTCGCAACTGGAAATTCTAGGGTATTCATCGAGTCTAGACTGGTAACCGGACTACTAAGATCAACTTTGCAAGGTTGTTGGCATGAATAAGTCACATTTGGTACTCGCAAAGGGATTTAGCATGAAAAGAGTGCATCCTATCATTTCTGAGAAGTTTATTCAGGTCACTTTATCAGCTAGTCTAGACTAAATCTAGGCTAGTTTGTACTGTGATGAGTGAGATGTGTAACTTCTGCAGTCTAACTCATTCAAGTCTAACTCATTCATAAGGGCAAGACAGACAATATTAGGCTGCTGTGAAATTAATCATCTTTTTATGTTTGCAAGCTCTGATTTTCTGAGCTAACTACACCGTTTTGTCATCATCAGAGTAATCAAGCAAAAACAAATCGGAGCAGCTACGTATTCTAACGACTCTAGTCTGACGTGCGAAATGCGCATGAGTGATTGTCATCCTCCCCCAATTTCTCCTATCAAGCTCATCCTCAGAAAAACCGTTACCTTCCTCTTCTTCGACTGGGACTTTTCCAGGTAGGCGTCGAGGTCATCGACGAAGTATGATTCCGTCTGCTCGTTGTAGACGAAGTCCGGCATCTGAATCTCCCATTTATCAATGTTCTCTCGTCATCCAGAGCTCCCATATGCAAAATGGATCTAGACCGAAAGACTCTCAAAGATGACGACCCCCATACAGAGCTCTTCCATTTCAGAGAGAGGGAGACTGCTTAATGGGGCGGTGATGAATGAATGTGAAATGAGCGGAGAAGGCTTCGGTAATTCACGTGAATTCGAATGGTCTTGCGCTCTACTACCTGCTCTTGCAATGGATAGAGTCCTACTTTTGGATTAGGTAATGGCCAATCTGAGGGTGAGAGAAATTGTGAAATGATAGCACCTCATCGAAGATCTCCTTCCACGTCTTGCCCGTCATCGTGATGTCGAAGGCGCCGCGGGCGAGATTGTGACGACGCTCGAGTTGATCGATCACTTCGACTACCTGGACATAAAAAATTGAATAATTACTAATTCGAGAGAATTTGAAAATCCACGCGGCATCGTCCGTTGAAAATGGTCTTTTTAAGTATCTAAGTAAGTATTTACTAATTTTTTAAATGTCAAAATGGCCTTATTTGAAACCATTTTAATTGTTGCTGGTCTAAAATAGCACTGGTTCCACTTCCAATTGAGATCCATGGAAGACCACTAATTGCCGCATCTGCCGCTCTCTGATTGTTCTCTCAAGTCACTTCCCTTCCCCTTCCAGGAATCCCTTCCATAATCCTCTTCGCGACATCGCGAAACCCCTCGCATGCATATTTCTGGAAGGGACTGCAGGGGAGAGTTGCGAGAGCCGAGCCATTTTCGCAGATTGGGGCTTCTCCATGACTTGCCAAGGCAGACACACGAGTATGGATCAATGATTTGTAGACTAATCCCATCCTCAATCTCATCAAAAACGTTCAAAATAGCTGGTTCCAAACAGATAAACATGTAGATGGGATAAAGTCATGTGATAAGGGCAATTTGGGGGGAGTCAATCCCATTCGCAGAACGATCAGTTCGGTTCGCTCTCTTTTCATCCCATCAAGCACTAATTACTGCTGCGTTCCAGATCTAAGGCAGAGATTTGAACTCACGCGCGTCCCCTGACAAAAAAACGAGGTAGTTTCGAGAAAGATTAGAGACAGCGATAGGGGAGTCGGGTAAGTGTGGGGAGGGGAGGCTTACCGTAGCTGCGAGGGGAAGATTGCGTTGAGCCGTCTCGTGGATCACCTTGCGGATGCTGGTGACCTTCATGAGAAGTCTGAGAAGAAAGAATGAAGTAAGGAAGCTGAAACTATCGTTCCCGCCCCTCGCCCCCTTCATTAGAAGGCAAGGCGCAAAAAAGGACAAGATGAAAGGGAGGAATCGGAATGGAGAGGGGATAGCTTCAACTCGAAATGAGGAGCACAAGAATGGGAATGGAGTACAGGGTCAGTGATAAGCAGCGATAAGCCCCAGTTAGAGTGTGCGTCATCTTAGTAAGGGACGTAAACACTCTGAGAAGACACATTCTCAGAACGAAAACAGGGCAGAGATAGTGGGGATATAGTGATGATCTAGATTGAAATTGTGAGAGGCGAAGAGGGAAGTGGGGAAGGAATGGAGAGGGGCGGGGATAGAGAGGCGAGGTGAGAGAATCAGGCATAGAACATGAAGGGGAAGATGAAGAGGAGGGTAGATACCCCCATGAGTTGAAAGGGCTCCTCTCCATTTCAATTCCACTCCGGCTCTTCCTCCCACCACCCCTCCATTTCCCCCCATCTCCAGGTGAATAATGTACTATCCTCAAAGGAGGGGAGAACACCTAGGAGAGGAGGGGAGGAAGGGGAAGGAGAGAAGAAAGAGACGAATGACAGTAAAGAGGAGCGTGAGAAAGAGGAAGAGATGGCCCCGGAGTGAGGCACGGAAGGTACGATAGCAAGATCTCTTCAGTTCACACTCTGATTCACGAGAAATAACGCGAAATGGAGAGACGAGAAGCTCGGATCATAAGTTCGCGAGACCTTTCTAGAAATAGGAGCAAAGGTTTCTCCATTCCGCACGCTCTCTGTGCAGTCATATAGAGCGAGATATTGCGCGAAATGAGGAGAGTCAGTACTTTTCTCTCGAAATAGTAGTAGCACGAACTGCTGGGCACTTTTGGCTAATTAGTGAGTGGTGAGAAACGCGAGAGAGAGATGTGCAATTTGTACCCGAAACTTGATTCCCCGTCGAGATTAGGACGATCACGGCATATTCGATGGGCGAAGAAAGAAATATACTCCCCCATTCCACATTATCTCTAGTATAGTCCAATCGGCGACAGAGCGGTTCAAAACAGGAGAGTTGGGCTATTGTTCGAGTAAGGAGAGTCAGAGGGGTAGATGGAAGGGATCGCCCACAATCGACGGGAGGGTTGAACTCTTGTCAATTTCAGCTAGTTATCGGAGCCAAATCGCCTGCGGCCATTGATCGATGACTCGAAGGGGTGAATGGGAAGATCCCGTAAACAGTGACTGCATTTGTTTATACTCGTGGTTGGGGAAAAGACACAGGTGCTTGGGCAGTTTTACGATAGGAGCAATCGGGCAGCCTCATCAGTGCCATTCATGGCAGGTGTTTGGATGGGAGCGGCTGTAGTCTTCCTCTTGCCCGTTGCGTCCTTGCCGAATAGAACGCAGACATTGGCCTGAAAAGTATTCGACATTATTGAATTCGGAACGAGAGTGGATGGGCGAAAAAGGACTGACGTGGAGATCTAATTTGCACTCTTGGGAGTGCTCTTCTTTTCCTCTAACCGACTAGAGAGCGTGCAGGATGGAGAGACCACTCACCGGTTCGCTGTAGAGAAGGTCGTCGGTCTGACAAGAAAAGGCGCGCGAGAACTCGGGAATCTGCGAGACCAGCGCGTTCACTCGAATGTTGTCGGGCGAGTGCTCCCGGTATTCCTGCAGGGTCTTTTGCAGGGAGGAAAACAACAACAAAAAGGGATGCAAAACACGAAAACAACATACCGCCTTTGAAATGTCGCGGCACGATCGCATCGCAACTGAATAGAAGAAGCTCTGCTCGCGAGTGATGTCGAGATCGGCGTATTCCAATTCCTGAAACTCAAATATTCACTAGATCTTCAATATTCAAAGGATATCTTGTAACGTGAGCCTACTGGGATATGACTAATCTAATCACTAAGACACTCGCATTGAGTTCCTCCTGTGTGAACTCTTTTCTGAGCAGCTTGTAAGCCGCTCGGATGCCCTCGACATCAGGACCATCCTCAGAGAGTGTTTTCGGGCCACTGTGGCATCGTCCCTGAAACATATTCCATCCTGGATAGAATCAGAGCATCAGAAACCTCAGCGAAGAGTGCGCAGCTCTGATTGTAGTGCGTTGAGAGACATTCAGCCTCGGTTCGATACTCTTCACTCCTATTCAGGAGTGCTTCAGTGATGAATGAATGGTAGATTTCGTGCCCGAGAATATCGCCAGCGAATGCGATCTGCAGTTATTAATTATTATTTTTTATTCAGCTATCGTTCTTGATTCTTTTAAGACGCTTACCATAGTTGTATCGGTCGAATTGTCAATGAGTGGATAGAAGGTGGGAGCGAGGACAACGATGATACTTGCTTCGACGTAGTTGAATGCGTTGTAAACCAAACTATAGGCTGCTCGAGCGAAGTTCACTTGCTCCTTTAAATCATTTGTCCATACTCTGACGGACGGTAGAAGACCTTCTAACCTCGTAAGAAGTGTACTTCTTCTCGAGTTCATTGGAAGTAGTGTTGAAGGAGTGAACGACATCGAACCATGCACATCCCGTGGTTCTAAAAACTTTTTTTTTGTTTTTCAGAAACCTCTCTTCCTCGGATCACTTTCAAGAGAACGTAAAGAATTCATTCTATGCTGTTACAGTATGCGGTATTCAAGTGTTCGCATTCAATTCCCTCTCAGAGCGACATAACAGAAGCGCACGTTCACATTTTTTCAATAGTTAGTCTCTACTCTTCCCCGGTTTCAACTTCGAGAGAGTTCAAACAGATATCTAGATCACAAGCTTGCAACTTGTTTGATCTCAGAGCTACAGTTTTGTTGAAAATGAACACATACCTCGGACTGTATTCAAAATACTTTGCCGTAATATCTCGATGGATACTCCTCAGAGTAGTCAGATTTCGATCGAAGCTATCAAAGTCAGTGAGTACAATCAATTCGTCGAGAATGGTCATGTATTGGCCGAGAATGGTGAATCCGAACTCATTGATCACACTCATCCATGGTGTCTCCTGAACGATATAATTTGATTTGGATGATCAACCATACATGCATTAATCACCTTGAAAGTCTGCAGAACAATCTCCTTGATTTGCTTGGTGAGATTGTGAATCTTCTCCAATCCAACATGATCAGCAGTGTCATTCTCATTGAGAAGTTCCATTACGAACAATCGATCATTCAGAAGAGTGTAGGTGCTTGTTGTACTCTGAATTAAATATTTATAATACCCTTTATCTTTCTATGTTATTCAATATCTCGCTCGTTCTTGTCAGATTATGAATATGTGATACTCACATTGAAGTCCTTGGAACTATTGCTGTGCTTGTACAACAACTCGACCATTTTGGAGATTGCTCTCATCGATTGAGTGATATTTCGACCATTTGTTTTGTTTCCATGAGTCGAGTAGAAATTGAGACTGTCATCAACCTGAATACGTGCCCTTCCACTCACGAGAGTGTCTGATTACTGTGTACTCTGTGTGAATTGATAGCGTTTGCACTTCCAACTCACATTCTCAGTCGTCTTATTATAGAGTGTGAAGAAGTAGAGAAACTCGTCGAAGTAGCAGTTAAAGTCCTTTCCACACCTGCGAAAGCGCGAATTATCTTTTAGTCTGAAATTGAGCGCCTTCTGATCTCACCGTTCTCTCAGCAACGTTGAGTAAACATCTCCGTTGAATGTGCAATTGAGATCCCCACGCGCAGCTGTTATGTCGTTCTGAACGGAGTTTGAATAGAAACACAAACTGGAACACTGAGTGGTAGAACTAGGCTATTGAGACCTAACCTAACCCACTTACCATAACTGGATTATTCAGCGTCCTGGTCTTCAGTCTCGTCGCTATATCACTGTAGAACCTCTCGCTCTTCTTCCATACAGTGTTATTCGGTTCCATTCCAATCGAGCAGACATGACGATAGAAGTTATCGCAGGGAGCAACGGAGTTGTTGAGGTACAGATGGACATGGTCGGATGCGAAGTCGGCTTGGGAAGTAGAGAGTATAGAGAACAGTAAAAGCAGGAGCATCTTTTGGTGGGAGTCGGTTTCAAAGAGAGGTGAGAGGCGTGTTTCGAGGTGTTTGCCTTCTGACTAGTCACTTTGAGTATTTTCTTCTCTGTTTCCAAAGAGAGACTCTCGTCAGTGGAAGAAGAGCCGTTCAATGGAACATCTTAACTATATTTCTATACGATCTAGCGAAGTGACGTTGGAAACGTTTGATCGTAATATATACGACGATAGGTGATGAACAACTGCAATGACTGAATATGGTCAGCAGTTCTTTCTTCTACTTCCAGTGCCCCACTGAGAAGAAGACCTATACGAATTGGCGATAAGCTACTCATCGAGAGTGAATCAAGTCGGGATTCAATTATTTTATCTCTCCAGCTCATCGATAAGCACTTCCAAATCTCTAATAGACATGCGATTCGAGCTAAATCGAGGGTGTCGAACGTTGGTCGAGTTAGTGGTGTCATTGAAGTTATCATTGGCGATTGCGTTCTGTCCGAAGAGATAGCAGACACTTTGCTGAAGTGGGAATGTTATCGTCGTTGGCGAAGATAAACTGACGTCTGGAGCACTCATCGGTTCCCCATCGAAGCAGTTGAATGCCTTTGTGAATTCGGGCATCTGCGATAGTACTCCATTGACTCGAATACTCGATGGAGAGCGAGTCCCGTTCCGCAAATCCTGTCATAACAATAAGCAGAATGAATGTAAATACTAAATTACCTCCTCAAACTCATTCGAAACGCACTCGAGAGAGGCAAAGGCGTAAAAGAAGATCTGTTCGAGAGTGTAGGGAAGATCGGGGAAGGCGAGGGACTGAAGTTGATGGGTTCATCGGAGAATACTGGCTTTGGACTTACAGCGAGTTGTCCCACACTATACTTCTGGGTTAGTAGATCATGAGCCTGTCTCAATCCTTCCAAATCACTCGCATCTTCAACAAAAGTGCGACGACCACTAGGGCAATCGGCCTGAAAATCCTTTAGTTTGATCAGAAAAACAAGTAAAAGTACATCTCCAAACGAATGGCACGTGCTGGAGAAATGATCGATGAGACAGAGAGATTCGGTGATGAAATAGGGATGATTTCGAACATATTGAGAATCAATAAAGATGTTGTACATTTCATGAGCCAGTATTCTTCCCGTTGAGCCTAACTGAAATCAGTTGGATCATTAGAAACTGAATGTGAGATAACAAAGGCCGGCTCTGAAGTGTTCTGCGTCAGAGGAAAGAACGTAGTGGCAAGAAGGATTATATTATTGTAGAAATTAAATGCATTGAACTGGAAACTGTTCTGGACACGAACTAACAAGGCTAGCATCTGGAATGATGGTATATTTGCTATTTCGTTTTCTTTTTTCTTTCACACCTCATAATCCGTAGTTTCTTCTAGTAGCAACACTTTCCCTGATTCAAGGGCTATTGCGGCATCCAACCATTGACAACCGGTCTCTCTGACCAAATATTTATGCTGAATGGTTCACTGTGACGTCATACCTCACAACGCTTTCATAATAATGAGCGCTGAACTTCTTATTTAGACCTCGAATGTAGGTCAGATCGGTGTCAAACTTGTCAAAGTCTGTGTAGACACGCATGGCATTAATGGATTGAACGAACTGATCGAGAATATTCAATCCAAATGAATCGACATCCCTAAGCCATGTAGTTCTCTGAAACCCTCGTTGTTACTTTGATTTAACATATCGTATCACCCTCAAGTTCTCCAAAATATCCGCTCGAAGTTCTTCAGTAACTCGTTTCACAGAGTCTAAGCCTACAATATTCGCGGTATTATTCTGATTGAGATATTCCATGACTGCCAATCTGTTCTGTATTGATGTAAAATAGGACGAGGTTGCCTGAAAATATCAGATTCACATCTTTCAAGATGGATATACTGACATTAAAATTTATCCTTGCAGCAATTTGCTCTACTACACTTACAGTTACATTCAGAGCTAAACTTATGTTTCGTATTGACGAGTTCAAGTTTGACGCATAGAAGTCAAGATCGTCTGGAACCTAAAATGCTCGATGTATTTCACCCATATTGGTATGTTTACGTCATGAAATAAACTTTTATAGACGTCGAAAAAATAGCGAAATTCTGTACTGAAACAGTCAAAGCTGAAACCGCATCTTAGCTGAATTTAAAATATATCGCTGATCTCGAATCAATAAAACCTGCTCTGTACTAATTCACGGAACGTTTCTTGATCATAGTTGCAGCTTGATGACGTGTTGAATCCATTTATTATATCATTCTGAAAATAATATTACCTGAGTATCTAAAAACTATAACTACGCACAGCGATAGGATTCGTCAGTGAGAAAGCATGCAACTGGTCTTCGATATCCCGATAATATTGAGTGGTCTTGTACAGAATTGTGTCGTTGTCAGCAATATTCGAAGGACACACATGCCGATAGAAATTTGTGCATTGACTCTCAGAGAAATTAAGGTAGGTTCGCAAGTGATATTCGAATAAATCGGCACTAGCAACGACCAGGAACGAAGAGAGGAGAACTAGCATCTGAAGCACATAATCAATCGATTCAGAGCGAAATATTTATCGATTCAAGGAACTGGCGAGCAAGTGAATTTGATTTGATTCTCAACAGAGTAGGAAAGGGGAAGTCATGATGCCAGCAGAATAAGAGAAGGGATTGCACGACATATGGCTGTGAGAGGACCACGTAAAGAAGCAAATGACAGATGAGGAGGAGATGATTGGTGATCAAGAGAGGAAAAGGGCTATCAGTAAGGAAGCTCGTTCGGAGAAGGGATTGTTGTGTGGGAGAAAGCAAGGAGTGACACTGTTCGAACGGGAAGGGGAAATAGCATCATTGATAGTCAAAAACTGAAAGAATGTGTTTGTGATAACAAAAATGTCGATATGTAAAGCATGGAAAGTAGCTATCATCTCACTAATCAAATATGGTGCTTAGTTGCGATGAGAAAGACCCGAAAGATACAAAGGAAATATGATAATATGTGATTGTGATCGATCGATAAGTGATGGGTGTACCAGAGATGGGGGATGTTCGATAGATTCGGGGGAAATGGAAGGAGAAGGGAGGGAGAGCTCAGGCGTCCACTGTCTCCTCTTCTAATCCTTCGCGCATCGGGCAGATTCCCTCGTCGGCAGAACTGGTGTGCGAGGCTCTGAACGATGACGATCGTCTGACTCTCTCGATTTGTCATGCTCTCTAGCTCGCTCTAACTGATGAGTTGTGTACACAATCAAGAAACAAAGAGATGTCCTCCTCTCTGAGACACTAAACCCGGAAGGTACACAGAAGAGAGACCAGAGTTCGGCATCTTGTTTCGGACTCTTTCTTCCCTATCATTCTCAATCACTACTTATTTATAAGCAACTAGTTCATTGACCATTCACATAAACTTATTATATTTTTTCTTACATTTTGATCGCGGGATTGAACGCGGACAAACACTCACTTGGATGGCAGACGCTTCCTCCTCGTCGACCCGTCCCTCTTAGTGCGGAAGGAATGGAATTGATGGGCCATCGGATGATACTCTTTGGAAGGCGATTCGATGATCAAACTAAAAGCAGTGCTGGATTTTTGTTGCTGTTTGTTGTTGTTTACCTGTCTCGCCTCCTCCTCTTGAAGCTAGCGGATAGATGGATGTTGGACACTGGCGAGAGGAGTTCTTCGCTTTCTTCGTCGAACACCAGGGAACCTGCATTGTTGTTATTATTATTGTTATTGTTATTGTTGTTGTTATTACCGTCATCGATTGTGATCCGATTGCTCAGCAGCATGCGTTCCTCGACCTCTATCAACTCCTTCTCGAGATTTTCCATGGACATAATCTCCTCTTTCGGTGGACAGGGTGTGTCCCTCTCCACATCTTCCGCCTCAGTGTCCGTCGCCTTGGCGTCTGTGTCAACACCCGATTGGGCAGTGCCTGAGGAGAAACTGGTTAGGAAGGGATGGAGCTAATGCGTGAACATCGAATTGAGATGCTTAGAAACTATGGAAATGTGTAGTTGACAATATCAATAACTAGCCATTCTGCTCCGCCGCTCCGGCCTCGGCTGCATCTCTCTTGTTGCTCTCCTCGAGATGTTTCATCAGCACGGCAACGACCACGTTGACGAGCACGAATCTGCAGACATTTCGAACTTACATCGGTCTCATTTCACGTAATCTTGCTGGTCAAGATACCGAAAAACGAAGCGATTGCTATAACATGGCACTCTATTATCATATTGCTCACTGTGAGATGAGCACGAAGATGACGAAGAAGCAGGGTGCCAGAATGGGATCGACACAGCAGTTGGTCTCACAACGCTCAGATGGATTGCAGTCATCTCGGAGAGCGTCCTAAATTTAATTACGAAATAATTAATTAATAATCTATTAATTATCTTCTTGCGCTCACGGATCAATTCGCTCACCTTCATGATCCCGTTCCAGTTGTCACCAGTGGCGATTCGGAAGAGTGTCAGGAACGCCATGCCAAAGTTCTTGAAGTGCGCGTGCTCACCAAGACCGTCGCAAGGATGTTCCTCGGAGCATTCTGAAGGCATTATTAGGTATTCATTGACTGTGCATCAAGCTGAGCTTAGTTGGATCTTACCTAATTTCCCGAACAACTCCACTCCAAGTGCGGCAAAGATGAAGAATAGAAGGAAGAAGAGCGATCCGAGATTGCCGACTTGAGGAAGAGCTTCTCCGACAGTGTCCAGAAGAGATCGAATACCTTTCGCCATTTTGAGCAGTTTGAGCACTGAAATAATCCCTCATTGATGTCCTTGCTGTAAATAAAAGCTAACCCCTCGCAATCCTCAGTACTCGCATCACTCGAATGATCGTTGGATTGATCGGAAGTTCGAGTGCTTCGAATTCCTCGAAGATTATGCCGGCAATGGAGAGAATGACGATGAACATGTCGAGTCGGTTCCATCTGGAAGGTTCAGTGTTCGATTCTTAAACTATGGTAGGAGACTAAACATTAAAATGAAAAGCAGATGTACGTACGCTTCGCGGAAGAATCTCTTGAATCCAAGTGCAGTAAGCTTCATTCCTGCTTCGAGAGTGAAAACGGCAGTGAAGAAGTAGTTGAGAGCACGAAGGACGTACTTCAACCCCATCGGCATCATGTAGAATTCCATCGCCATCGAGATGACGTTGATGCCTGAATGTTTTTGCTTGCTAGTTGGTATTGTATAAGTTGTTATTTTCTCGTTTTTAGTGTTTTCATGATCCCAAGACTTATTTCCCTCAAACTAACCGATAACAGCGGCGATGGCCAGATCGAAGTACTTGCTAGTGACAACTTGGTGGAGGAACAGTCGAGTTGGTCCGAATTCCTCCCAATAAGGTCTTGTCTTCACTGACTTCTTCTTCTTATTGGCCATACTTTCTTCGAATTGCTGTCGCTTGAGCTTGCGCTTAAATTGTTTCTGTAAATGTTGATTGGGTTATGTTAGTTAGGTGTAGTGCCAGTGCTGTTTTCTCAGTAAAATCGCTAAAATTGATGGATTAGTGTGTTACAATTAGTTTCCATGATGTCTGATTTCAATACTGTCTGTAAGGTGCATGATCTCTCAGTGCTTCTACTCACCTGTATTCTCTTCTCCCTCGCCTTCTCTCTCATCTCCTTCTCGAGGGCTTCTTTGCACTTGTGGAAGTTCTCGACGACGACTCCGACGAACATGTTGAGGACGAAGAAACCGACGAGGAGAAGGAAGGAGATGAAGTAAATCATCCGCCACTCGTTGTAGTTCTCGATTGGCTGAGCAATATACATTGCACTGTTGTAGTTCCAGTTCAAGCAGTTTCATAAATTCGTTGGTCTCAATGTACTTCAGTTTGCAGAAGTGTTCGTATGTTTCTGTCGCAAGTTTCATCCCCAAGCCCCATTGATAAAATGTTGATTTAGAATTCGTACCTGAATATCCACCCCGACTGCATCGATGCCCTGGTACATGATCGAAACCCATCCGTCCTTAGACGAGAGTACGAAAAGACTCATCAACGCTTGGCCGAGATTGTCGAAGTTGTAGCGATGGTTCACCCATCTGAATGGGTCAAATTCATGGATGTGATCACGAAAAAATGCCTAGAAGGGAGAATATACTCACTTATTCCTCGTGTCCAGCAGACAATCCCACTTCGTAGTCACATTGGCGATATCGGGCCCGACGCAGTGGTACATCACTCCCTATAACCATGTGTTCACGAGAGTTAGAATGTATGAAATGATCGAGCTTTAAATTGTGTGCTGACAAGCGTCTATGATTGCGGTTGTGTCAGGTCAAATAATGTTGCCCAAAACTTTGAGGTGAGTAAATATCGAACCTTGAACAACTGTACTCCTAAGATTCCGAAGATAATGAAGAAAGTGCAGCAGATAAGGACGATGTTTCCGATGGGTTTGAGGGACGAAATGAGAGTCATCACGACCAATTTGACACCCGGAGCACGATTGATCACTCGAAGAGGACGAAGAGCACGGAGGAGACGGAGGACACGGATTACCTGAATGTGCCATCTTTCTTTACGTTTCCTCTTTTTAATCTCTTGCAGTTTACCTATGTATGCTTCTGTATTCGTACCAAGTAATGCTTAATATGCAATTAATGCGATTTTTCTTGAACTATATAATGAATGATAATACACTCACCCCAAAGATCTTCGGTGAATCTCCACTGACGAAGAACTCGAAGAGAACATTGACTAGGGAGATGATGACGAGTATTCCATCGAGGATATTCCATCCATCTTTGAAGTACGAACCTTCGCCGATGAGACAGCCGTTGGCGATTACCTGCATTGTGATATGAAAGAATTTGTATTTCACGTATCCTAATTTAGACCTTCCTTTTTCACATCTGTCACTGATGCTCAAATGGGAATGGCTACTTTTCATTGCCGACCAATGAATGTAATGAATGGATGTAATGAATGCCGAATGACACTTATCCTAGATGACTTTATTGTCCAGTGCTAGAGCAACGAATTATTCTTTTGGTCTGCAACTCGAGTGCGAGGGTGTTCGTGACATGAAGAAGGAAGTCAATCTAACCTTCATCAACATCTCCAAACTGAAGATGACAGTGAAGCAATAGCCGGAGATGTCGAGGAAGACTCGCTCAGGGGACATCGGAGGGATGGAAGGTCGTTCCATCGCCAGAGTGACGCAATTGATGCCGATGAAGAAGAGAATCGTGTAGTCGAACCACTTCTTTTGGGTGATTTGCAGGCATCTGAACATTAGAAATACTAGGAGTGATTTCTCTTTCAAATCTCATGATATCTGCATGTCCATCTTTTGATTATTTGAACTAATCGTAGTGAAAATCTTAACTGTTCCGTCATTCATATAAAAATACTGCTCACTTGATCCTCAGCCAGTTCTTCGGACTGAACATGAACAAGGAGTAATCCGTTCGTCCCTTCAGACACGTCTTCCTCAGCACTCTTCGCCACATCGCGTTGTTCTTAGCCTCAGCGAGTTTCTCCTCTTCGGCCATCGCTTGTTTCAGTTCTTGACTGGCCTGGAAGAATCTCAGTTCACACAATATCCCTTACCTCTGACCGAAACCTCTCACATTTTCCTATCATGGAAATTTGTGCTCATGAAAAATTTTTGAGCTTTGAAAAGACCCAAGAAATTCACACTCATTCATGACATTTTCTCATATGGTGCGATTGATCATACCTGCAGGTACTTCTCCTTCGCATACGTCTCGATCAACGCCTTCCTTCCATGTACTGGACAGTTCGGGTTGAAGTGAACGTGGACGCCTCCCCAAGAGTGTAATCGTTGCCTTGGTTGAATATTCAGAGGAGATCGAGAACCGGCCGGAAGGAACAGCGACTTGTGACGATTCAGACGGTAGGTTCTGAACAATAATTGGTATTTCAATGTGGTCTTGATATTGGTGAAGATGTCTTGATATTAAAGTACATTTCGACTTTTAATATAATTTTAGTGCGTCCAGCATTACTATCTACTAGTGATAAACTCACTTCTGCACCGTCAACAGCTCCTTGGAGTCATCGGACGAGTCACTGTCATAGTTGGTGGACATTCTCGGGGATCTCGTCTCGGTTTCCTCCGAGTCGTCGCCCTTCGGCACTTGCTGATACACGTTGTTGCCTACTACCCGCGATGGAGTGGGTTGCCGAACAGGACTGTGTGGCACGGAACCGAGTGTTTCCTGAAGGTATTCGTCCTTTGATCAGACCAGTTGACTATTGGCAAGACAATACGCGTTTATTTTATCCATTTTACTTTTCTCTATGCAAATGCTTCTTCATATCCCCTTCGCAAAAGCTCGCATGAGCCCTAATACCACCTGATGATCCTTCTCCTGCCAATCACGTTTACTATTGAGTTGGTGAATAAAGAATAAGAATAAGAATATGAATAACTCACAGTGGCAGCAGGAGTGAGCGAGGGCGACCGCGATGACATCGACGCGGCGCAGGCCGCTGTTATCCTCAAGAAGTGCTCGCCCTTTGTACAAGTGCACTCCTGCGCTTCCTGGAAAGCAAGTATTTGCATCTTTTTCAATATATTTTTGAAATTTGGTTGAAAAAATAAGGCGAAAATAGACCTTGGGATGACTAGCCATGAAGGCAGGCGATGTGGTCTTAGCGATGAGCATTTCCAGCTCGTGTTTCCTCTTCTCCTCTTCTTCATCGGCCTTCTTGCGAGCCTCTTCTTCCTGGAATTGCACAATAATTCTCAGCACGTAAACACAATAGATACTTGTGGATTATGGTGGAAATTCTATGTCTATAATCCTCACTAGGATCATGAGGTCGTCGCTATCTATAATCGTAGTTAGCAGGTCAAAATGTTAAATCAGATTCTCACCAACTGCCGCTTCTCCTCCTCCTTGCTCTCTTGGAAGCCCTCAACCAAGATGGCGACCAGGAGATTGAAAAGAACGTAATTGCCAAAGGTCATCAGGGCAACGAAGTAGAGAGCAGCCCAGGGAGTGGTCTGACTCATCCCGTTGAACAGGACCATGTTCCAGTCCTCTTGAGTGAGAATCTGGAAACGTTTCGTGTATTCTCTGTTGCAGGTACTCTGATCTCAACCGAGTACGAACACAAACAAAGGCATGGGTGCATATTTGAATCGAACGGCAAATGTACAACAAAGGAACGAGGCATACCTCAGTCAACTCAAATATGAAATTACTATGAATCACTAAGAATCAAGGAATATCAGTTGACAAAATACAACACATAATAACAACACCTGGAAGACGGTGAACGTCGCATGCAGTAGATTGTCGTAGTTCGATCTGTCACAATAACACAAATCGGGCGTCTGCTTGATCTGATCACACGTGCACTTCTCCCCAGTCTCGACGTGATTGCAGAACTGACAACCGAAGAGGATCATTCCGAAGATGCTGAAAGGGACAACACTGAACTGAGACGACACGACACGTTTACTGCTGAAACACAATACACATACGAGGATAACAGAGGTTAGCACGCCACACCATGCGTAACATCTTTTTTATACCTGGAAGACAGTTATGAGGGCCCAGAGAAGAGTGTCGAAGTTCTTCCTCTCGCACTTTTTGGTAATTTGGTCGGGCAGAAACGGATGTTGTTCTTCTTTGCAGAATTTGCAGCCGAACAGATTCATGCCCAGGATGCTGAATGGGTGTTAGAGGTAGGGCGTATTATCGTATTATTTTTGGTGTTGCAAATGTTATCAAGGGTCTTGTGGAAAGAGGCCAAAGTGTGAGATGAGGGAAGTGAAATTTGGGATGATTTTTGATTAGTTTGGAGGCAAGGAGCAGGAAATACCTGAAGATGAAGATGAACAACACTAGCAGTCCGAAGAAGACAGTGACGTTGTCCATTGTCCGCAGCATAACCACTAGTTGGTATCGGAGAGCAGGCATGAATCGAACCAACTGAATGATGATAATGAGAATAAGATTGGAACAAAACATGTTAAACCTTCAGAATCCTGAGCAGTCGAAATGTTCGCAGCACGGAGAGACCGCCCTTCCCCTCTTGGAACAACTCGAGTACACTAAAAATATATAAATTGCTTGACATTTTCTTTATTTTTAATGAGTTTGTGTCTTAATTCTGACCTCAACGCGACGATTCCTCCATCGAAGAGGTTGAATCCATCAGCGAGATATCCGAAAAGTCCATCGGCGATCACTTTGAGGATCATCTCAAAAGCGAAGAGTGCCGTGAAGAAGTAGTTGCTGATGTCGAGGATCTTCGTCAACCAGAGCGGCTGCAATTGATTTATTATCGTGTTTTTATTCCATGTTTCGAAAAAAACAATTCCTGACAAAACAGAGATGTCTAGTCACAAAACAAGGTGAGGTCAGACATCATCAGGCATCATTTTCTAGTTCGCGACAATCCGAGTTTTGCGACATTGCAATGGTGAAGGGATGAGATCTCACCTGTTGATGGTACTCCACTCCCATGCTCAGCGTATTGACAAGAATGGCTACGAGGATGCCACGAGTGAAGTGGTCGCACACGACAAACGCTCGGATTCTATCACGCAGAGCGCCGATCGGTCCTCGCTTTCGGTGCTTCCGCTTCTTTCGAGACTCAAAGTTGCTGATCAGTTCAGTATTCTCGATTACCCGAAGGTTTCACTTCTTACGTCCCTCGCACGGTCCCTGGGGACTGGGCTAATGGATTTCCAAGATGTAAAATGCAGTCTAGACCACCGCTTTCACTTATCTTTCCAATTTTCCTACTAAACCACTCACACTGCTGTCGTCAATCCTGTCCAATCGGTACGTCTCCTCCTCGCATTCGTCGTCCGTCTCCGATCCACTGGAGCACTCAGACGACGACTTGTCAGAATCACGGCCGACGTCCACTGACACTGAAGATGTATGGACTAATAATAGTTTCCTTTGACGAGACGAGGACTGTCTGATCGAAAACCCGGACTTACATCGCACTTTTCCATTGGCTTTCTTCGTTGAGTTTCGCCGCAACTTGGAAGTGGGCTCAGGAATAGCGAGAAAGTTGTTTTCGCTTGAAGGATTCTCTGGAACAAAAATATGGGCTGAAGGAATAACGTGGTGAATAATTTCGAACCTTCATCGGGTCTTTCCTCAATGGCCGGCAGTGAATGCTGCCTGTTGTTGTTCTTCTGCTCTTTCTTTGTCACTCTAGCCTCCTGTCTGTCTCGCCGCCGGATTTTGTACAGCTTCCACTCCTACAATTTTTATTAGTTTTTTTTAAATATTTTTTATATAGTGTCTACGGATGCTGTCTCATAAAGAATTCGAAGAGTAACGCATACCTTCTTGACTCTCCTCTTCGTCCTTCGAAACGTCTGACCAATGAATCGAACCATCGCAGCATACACCGAATCGCCTCCACCATCCTTCGAAGATGCTGCAGCGCCCGCTTCACTTCCGGCTGAAATTTAGTGTTTATTATCATGATTTATCCTAAGTAGATCTGCACGATGCTAGGGAGTGGGCACATTACCATTTCTTTCACTTTTGATCTTTGATCTTTGATCCCTAATATCCCTTGAGTCTACAAATCTCTCAATCTGCAACGAGCACCTCGTCATAAAAGAGCACGAGGCCTCGTGCATTTTCGAAACTCTTGAACCGGAACAAACAGACTCACAGATGGATCCGGCCGATCGTAATCGTTTCCGCTCCTGCAGCATCCTCTCCGTTTCTCTCCTTTTCGTCTCTGCGAATTGGGTGGCGATGACGACCAGACAGAGGTTGATCATGAAGAAGGCGCCGATCTGAGAATTACAATTCATTAGGACTGGTTTGTCTAAAAAGACGTAATTGGTTCATGGAACACTCTTATCCATCGCCTCTTGAAATGTATTCTACTTTGAATCACATGACCTCCTTTTACATTTAAATTGTTCCTTTCGGGTCATACGTTGATGATCGGCAAGGTATGTGTGATTGTAAGTATGTGCTGACCACAATGAGCAGCACGAAGTAGATCCAGTTCCAGAAGGAGTGCGCATCTTGCACGTAGTACATGATGTCCGTCCATCCCTCCAGAGAGATCACTAGGAAGATGGCGACCCATGCGAAGCCGATGTTGTCGAAGGAGACTGAGCCCTGAAATAAAATTTACTTATTTAGTTTGTTTCGCCACTCAAAACGGAATCGTTTTCCTTCAAGCAACAACCTCAAATACAGGTACAACAACGTCTGATGAATTTGATGTTAGATCCCCATCTTCCCTACGAAACTCCTCTCTACTCATGTTCGAGTGTTCACCTGTGTGACGTCCCAGCCAACTGTCACATCAAGGGGTTTGACAAACGACTACTCGTACTAGTTCCACTCTCGCTCGTAACTCACTTGGAATGGATTCTTGTGGATGACGGCGCACTTATCGTAGTACTTGTTCCAGTTGACACACGATGTATTGTCTGCCTTGTCCCATTCCTCGATCGTCAAGTTGCAACTGAAGGAAATGGCCTCATTATAGTGATTCCCAAGTATGGTAGAAAACATAAAGAAGAATCAGACTTTCGGTACCCATTAATATGTCTGACAGAAGAATAAATAATGAGATTCATAAGTATTGAAGTTGTTTTATTCTCCAAAATCCCTTTCCGCTACAGAATAGTGGAAATCAGGCTCAAATTTTTGTAAATACTAATAGTGGTTCCCTCAGAAAACTCGTCTGTGGACAATCCGGATCCTGCAACCTTTCCAGTTCCGAGAACCGTTTAGCGCGCACTGATCAAACATGAGAATACGTATTTCACGAGCGCGTTTTCCCCTTTTCCCTCGCTCCCCTCTTCACGTTCCGACCTACGGAGTTCAAGAGGGACACGTGACCAACGAGCAACTAGCAGTTTCGGTGAACCTACACTGTACTCTCAGAGTACTATTTGCAAAGATTATCTGTGTGCATCCTTCTGTATTTAATCGCTCCTTAGCTTACCGTATGCCGTTCTTGGAGAAGGGCGGTAGGTCATGGCAGGTGTGAATGCCGCCGGCGTCTGGCTGACTGCATATGTACTCCATCGAGGTATCCTCGGGAATGTAGAATCTTTAATAAAAGTGTTTTTTTGCTTCGTTTCCATTCAAAACCATCGACTGGAAAGATCAGACTCGATAATTTCCATCGCATCTTTAGAAAGCGAGTGGAGGGTGGAATGGGCATGAACAAAAGAAGGCACCTTGAGAGGGAGACGTCCAAGAAGAATTCGTCAGGAATACCCGTCGTTGTGTTCGGCAAGTTCAGCGTGCAACGATTCCTGCGAAAGAATGGCATTTATTCTTAAACAAACTCCCATATCATCACTGTGGTCGAATGATAACGGTTACCTCCATCAACTTTATAGCAAAGACAAAAGTGTTTTAGGGTACGTTATCATTCGACTGATTTGTGGCAGCAATGTAAGCGCCAATTGCCACTGTACTCATGACAAACCTGAGCAATCCAGCCCATAATTGGACTCCGATAATGCCGAAAATGAAGAAAACGAAGAAACAAAGGAGGAGGACATTCCCGAGCATCGGAAGCGTGTCCAGTAACAAATTTACTGCAAATGATAATACAATTATTCTCTCGTTTTGCAGTATTCACCCCGTCTTCCTCCCTTTCTTTTCATATTCTGTTTTCGCCAGTTGACTTTTTTTTGCCTCCCTCGCACAGAATGAACCCGCTTGCCTTCCTCTTCTGCCTTCCCACTCATTAATGCAAATCTCGACACGAATTTCGTCAATACGCGAATGCGCGCAACATTGCAGCGAAAATGATGGGGCAAACTACAATGTGACGATCGAAACTAAGCCCATGAAATAAAAAAAGGAGAAAATAAAACAAAAACACACCTAAAATGCGCATAGAGGGAATGCGGTTGACGGCCCGGAGCGGCCGGAGCACTCGAATCGTTCGAATCGCAGTCAGATTGATGTTACCCACGTATTCTTGCAGCACGTACTCAGCACAACTGCAACAAATAATTGAGATGATGTCAATCTTCCAGAAATTGCTTGAAATTGCACTAGATTCCATCCAAATTGCACTCACCCAGCAATAACAATAAAGAAGTCGAGTCGATTCCAGGTGTCGGACAGATATCCGGCCGGCCCGGTAAACCCCATCGCGATCACTTTCACGCACTGCAATGCTTTTTGTTGTTGTTTTGATTTGTTGTTGTTGTTGTAAAAGTTAAATGATACCATTTCGAACGCAAAATAGGCGAAGATGACGTGGTCGGCCATTTGGAGCATCTGACATCGGTACGTGTTGCAGTCGGCGCCGTCCTCGCACGGCCGGAACATTCCTGAGCATTTTTATTTTTCTTCTTTTTTTTTATTTTTGAACAATCCAACAGCGATTATGTGTCCATAAAGATGGTCTCATAACCTCTATGGAGGTCATACATGGCCTAAATGGTAGACAGAGAAGATATTGATTGGGGTCCTATTTGAAGAAATAGCTTACCCAGCGTGATGCAGTTGATGAGAATGACGCCCATGGTGACTCGATCGAACCAGGGACTCATCACTGCCTGAAGGGCCCACGATCGAGGAGCCTTCGCTTGCTTGAAGAAGAACAGCGAGGGCTCGACGAATCTGGAAGGATTTTGTTGTTGTTTTCAGTCAAAACAAGAAAAAAACAAAGAAACATACCCAGGATAGGGCAGATTCGGGTCGAATTCCTCATCAAACTCTTCGTCGTCGCCCCATTCGACCTGCCGCGACCCTCCTCCACCATCACGAATCGACGACTGATCGGCTATCGACTGCAACATCACGTGATATTCGCGAGATCGATGTAGACAATCCGTGAATCTCTTTCATCACAACCTCTAGGGAAATCAAGTCATGAGTTGAGCCTACCGCTAATGAGGGCGGACTTGGGAAATCCACAACAAGAGGATGTAGACATGATAAAGTGTGTATCCCACCCACGAATCCATTATAATTTAAAACGAAGACAAATACTGACCGTTTTCGGAGAGGCGGCCGGCTGCGTGGCGTTAGCCTCGTTCTCTCGCGATCCCAGTTGATAGGTACCCGCTTCCATCGCCTGTAGGTAGGTGTTTTAGATTTGGGGGATGTACGGTTAGTAAGGCGTCTGGTTACTAGAAACAGCCTGCCTACCTCCGGTAACGACCACGTGATTTATACTAAAAAGTGGTCTAATAAAGGCCCCGAAGACATTTGGAGTGCCTACTGGTACGGAAAAAGTGCTCGGGAGGGATTGAGTATCCTACTGATCCAATCAGTAGTCATGGGATGGGAGATGTCTTTGCAGAGAATGAAGCTATCTAGCAAAGTGAACGGACGAACTTTGACTCTGTTGCAAAAGTTGGGGTTTATCAAGCGCAGCGAATGGTCCAGTAAAGGAAGGTTGGGTTACAGTGATTGGATGGGAAAGAAGAAGAGACACGATAAAAGACGAGGAGAAGGGGAGATGTGAGAGAGGTCTGCATATGATGGCTCGCAGTCATTCACTTGTCAAGAAAAGCACACACCGAAAGAAGGGGTGGAGAAGAGACGGAAAAGGAGGGAAGAGTAATCAAGTTAGATATGAGAGTGTGCAATGAGAAGAGGTGAATGAGTTTACATGGACTGGAGGGCTGGGGAAGGGGAAGCTGGAAAAAAGATTAGGAACGAGAGAAGGAGGAGAGGATCTGATAGAAGAGAGGAGAGCCTTTCTCGAAGTGTGTATTATGTCAAGAGGCGGCAAAAGGATCGGACAGAAGTGGCGAGGAGTGAAAAAAGACTAAGGTAGGGGTGAGGATGATGTGATTTGTTGACGATCCAGAATCTTCTTTCTCGTTTTTTTATGATAATGCAATATTTTCTTTTTGTTCCAAAACACTGACCTCGTCATCCGTTTCTGGTCGTTTCCTGCATTGCGACGAGCGTCGGGCGATGATCTGAGACTGTCGGCGGGCGACGACCGCTCTGAAGGAGGAACAGCGATCAGAGTGAGAGTGGAGTGATCGGAATGGCGCAACCCCTCCCCCCCTTCTCCGAGTGAACAAGCTTCTCCTCTGCAGAGACACGAAAACCACTAAGGAGAAGGGGGGAACCAAAATGACATTCTATACATTGGGGAAGGGTGCACATGGGACAGACGAATTTGTAGAGAGGAGGGGAGAAGGAGGGAGGAGGAACTATAGACTGAAATGATGGGAGACCTCAGTGAGTCAAAAGGAGGGGAGGAGGAGAAGAGGCGAGAGCGTGAGAGCGAGCGAACGGATTCACACTCTCAATTGGGTGGAAAGGAAGGGAGAAACTAATTGATGCATCTCACTTTCAATAACAATCCACTTTGTTTGTACCTAACGATATCGAAAATGTCTGGATGATAGGCTTGAGTTATCTACAATAGTAATATATCAGCTCAGTTCAGGAGATGCATGAATATCAGAATATTCAAGTCAGAATATTAATATCAGAATATAATGGTCAAGTAAGAAAATTCGAGAAATCCGATTGCCAGCAGCTCAAAAATAGGGTCGATAGACGTGCAAAAGGCAGGTGTGCGCCGCCCGATGACTTTGACTACTTCGTACACTAATGTTATGCCTCCTTCGCGGCGGTTAAAAAGTGCCTCTCGCCGGCGTGATTTGCGAGAGAGATATCCTTCACCAACCTACTTACTACCTGCGGTTGGTTTCCGGGGGTCAGAGGATATTTCCACACTTCTCTGGGCCAAAACCCTCCAAATGACTATTTTGAAATTACCTGTGCTCAAAAAGCGTTATAGTCGTTTTATGATATAGTATTTTTTTATATTGTTAGGTAGATTTCGAAATACTTGCCTGGGCCCAGAGTACTTGGAGAGACTCTGGAAGCTGCGGAGCTCGGGCGCCACCGGTTGCTGTAGCATCTGCAATGCAAATCGTTGCTCATTTGTCACTCGCCGATCCGTCAAGGACCCCTGCATTTTGCGGATTTATTAATCGCCCTCATCATTTCTCGCTCCTGTGCGGTGAACAGGCGGTTTCTTCTCGCTGGATAGAGATCGGATGGATGGGGGGAGCACACACAAGACAGAGTCTAATCGAATTGTGAGTCTGCCAGAGGGGAAGATGAGAGGAGGGGGGAAGAGAAACATGCACAGTGAATGAACGAGATGGAATCAGAGTCGCTCCAGGGAATTCGACCGAGCGCTCGCTTGCAAAAAAAACGCAGATCATTTCGAAAATGCCAGAATGCAGGGATAAACCGTTAATCGACCGACGATCTATAATTGCTCTTGTGACTGATCAAAGATATAATCACGGCGAGATACCAGGGTGAAGTGTCCCAATATTGCAACAATCGTGATCTCTCGAGAGAGAGGCGTCGAGTGTGAAGGGACAGCCCGAGAGATAATTGATGATAGGGGTGAATTCGTAAACCAGAGGGTGAAGGGGCATCAGATGAGATCAGTCTTCCCAGATCAGAAATCATCCCTGCTCTCTCTCTCTTTTTGCTATAAGTGAGGCGCGCCCATCGTGTCAACTGATAGGAAGTTCTCTCTCTCTCTTCTCAGATCTTCTCTCCCACTTATCCGGGGGTACTTCACTCCTTTTCTCTCTTTGCATAAGCCGACCACAGTCGTAAACCGCGCGACGCTTCCTGTGTAAATTGACGAGAGCCGCTCGGGAAATACAGGACAATAAGAACGGAATTAAAGTGAAAAAAGACCACACACCGCGCGCATTTTCTCAGTCTAGACGACGAAATGGGGTTGGGGACTAACGGGAGATTCTCTTCAAACTTGGGATTGCCCTGCACTACGTAGCCAAGGAAAGATGAGCGTGTATCCCGATTTGTGACAGCAGAAACGGGGGAAGAAAGATGGAGGGACGTCACCTTTGGGCTTCTTTCTCTTCTCAGATAATCGCGTCTCTTTGTGCTATCAATGTGTGGTTCATCGTAGAGTCCAGAGTGTCTTCACACTCCGATTGATGCAGAGGACGAGGCGATTTGATGAATCTGCAACAATTACTGCCTTTTTTCACGACCATTTTCTCGGAAAAAGTCACAAAAACGAAGAAAATGAGGCGGAAGATACTGGGAAACAATAAACTCGCGCGAACTGGGCCTCTTCCACCTTCTTCTCCCTCTGCCGGGTCGCCTAATCTAGTTAGGCATTCATGAATTGAGGAAGCGAGTCGGGGCAGTGTGTTGCGCTCTGCTGCCCTCGCATGGAAGACTTAATTTGACGGTAAACACGGCCAAATATTGAGAAAATTAAGCCTAAATTCATTGAATTGATGCTGGTTTTGCACTGAGAATTGCGGAGGCGCAGGAAATGTCATCAGAATTTAACTCGCGAAACGTGTCAAGGAAAAGAAATCGAGGCAGGGAGCAATACTTAATCGCTGTTCTCGAAATAGGTAGGGGAAAAGGTCGGCAGTCGCAGAGAATGTTTGAAGGATCTGGAGGGGAGATGGCGATTTGCCTACCACTCTCCGGAAAGAGGCAGAGCAATCATCCGTCGAGGACCCAGTGGGAGAAAGAGACAATGGGCGAGGGTTCGTAATAGACGAGGGACAACTGGCATCGATTGCGATTGATGACAATTGACAATTGACAATTTGTATCGAAACCGCTGCGATAAACGATATAAATCGTAAGGAATGCAATGCGAGTAAGAGAGGGGAGCGATGGAGGAAAGAGAGAGGAAGCGTAACGACATGATGGGAACAGGTGTCCAGAAGTTGCTTGAACAAGAGGAGTCAGGATGAGAGAAGACGAGAGAGCGCACGAGTCAGAGAGAGCGCAGAGATAGAAAGTGGGATCTTCCGGTCTCAACACTCTAACGGGTCCGACATCAGCGCTTCCTGCTCTTACTAAGTGCGATTTCTGACGCTAACGACAAGTAGAATCACGAATCAAGGAAGATTCATCAAGAGATCTATTGAAAACAGGGTGATGTTGACACACATCATGAGGTCGTTGAGAGGTACTCGTCAGAAGGTTAAGACGACCACAAATAATTCGTATTGTCCCAAATATCTGGGATTTCGTAGTTAGCACTTTACTACTAAAGTTGACAACATTAATAAGCGCATTGTGTGTGGCCACAATGATAAAGACAATTTGACCGGCCTAGTCCAGACGTGGTAGTCTAGGGCCTAGGGGAGAGGTTGAAAGGGGGAGACGAAGGGGATCACCCTTGCATATTCGACGACGGTGCGTACACTCACCACAACAAGTAGAGAGGGAGGGAGGAGGGAGATTGGGGCAGGAAAGGGGGGGGGGAAGGGTGGACAGGTAGGAGAGGCCTATGCTACTGAATTGTGACGTCGGAAGGGGAACAGACATCGGAGTGGGTAAAAGGGCTGGACGGAAATAGAGTTGTAGACGAACGGTTACAGCCGCAGTGTAATGGTTCTCTGAAGAACATGAGAGAAAACTTTCAAGCTGCAGAAAATAAAATATCCATTTTTAGCACTAGCAAGATTTATCCACGCAACTCTCTTTGATAAAATATTGAGATTCTTAAATATGTGAGTGATGCGATCGAGTCAGTTCAGAAGATCAAATGCTGATGGTGACTAACGCCAGATCAAAAAAGCCGAACCCTGATTTTGTGCGACTATGTTGTAGTTAACTGGGCCTAAAAATAATCTGGCTTATCAATTGCACAAGAAATATCTGGATTTATGAATCACCTGAGAAATATCCTGGACTTTTGATTTCTGTGCAAGAAAAGTAATTGAACTTATGAAGATATGCTATGCTGTGATGCAAAAGGGAAGTTGAGTATTGCAGACTGGACTGGCTGGTTTGAGTGTTGTGTGCGGTGGGTGTTGAGTATTGCGAATTTGACGGGTTCGTTTTATGGGATTGTGTCGAAATATGGGATTCTGCATCTTGGAATGCTTGGAATAGACGCAAATATTGAGAACAATTCGTAAATTAGAAAGCAATTTTTCTGAATTATGGATCAATGTACACAGAGGCGTTCTCGTTCAGAAGCAAAATCGCGATCAACTCGACGACAAGCGGGAAATGAGGCAGCGACTATCAAGTTACCTGAGACTGGAGGGTGAGAGATGAGAGACGAGGCTGAAACACTTTCGGAACCTAGGTAGTTTTATCGACAATGAGGCACTCTATGTGATTATCGAAGACAACCCCAGAGTTGGAGGGCGAAAAAAGAGGAAACATGCGTCCATAAGTGGCGAGTTCCGCGTCAGTGCATGTCACTGAGAGATTCTCTCAGTCTTGCTTGATCTCTCTCCAGTCAGAGATGAGCAAGAGTGCTCGAAGCAGAGAGAGTCAGACTATAACCCCACTGAGATCTGCGGAAGTGGACAAGAGGAGTAGTTGATGGGATGAAGAGAGAGAGAGGAAGAGAGAGCAAGAGGTAGGAGGTTACATGAATCGGTAGAGTAGAGACTGGGTCTGAAAGGAGGCAAGAGGGGAGGGATATGGTTGGAAGACGGATGACCAAAACAGAAAGTGAGAGAAGAAGAGTGAGGAGGAAGGCTGAGAGCACCGCCAATTTCTCCCCTTTCGAGGATGAGATAAATAGGAAGAGGGGGAGACTATAAGATGAGGCCACCAATGAATTGAGGGCAGACTACTGACGCAAATCGTCCAGAATTCACTATATTTCATTCTTCTTTCTTCCCGAAAGCTGGACAAAGGTGGTCCAAGAAGGAGTGGAGAAGAAGATGTAATTATGGGAATAGGGGAATCATGAAACGACACATACGACGATTCCATGTTTACGATCATCACTCTTGATGAGAATATCTAGACCACCACTCCTGCTCAAATACGTCTGGAACCGATGAGAGATCGTGTGGAAGAGCGAGAGTGCTGCTCTGCACTCTCTCAATCTTGCCTGATCTCTCTTCTTCTCTGACCACTCCGATGCCTCCGTAATGAAGTCGTCGTTGCTGCGTGCTGAGAGGCACTAGGCGATCGCAATTTCGGGGCTAGAAGACCGGCGAGAGACGCTGGGAATGGTGGAGAGCGGGAGGGATAAGGATGGATGAGGAGGGCAGAAGACAGCAATCAGTCGAGGACAAATGAGAAGAAGAAGAAGGAGGACGGATGGAATCGACAGTGAGAGGACCGAAGAGCAAGAGAAGGAAGAGGGGAGGGAAGGACAAGGAGCGAGAAGAGATTAGCATCGGACGATGTGAGGAAGGGGACTAATCTGATAGAAGATGAGGTCAAAGGGATTGGGAGAGTGATGAAACAGATACTACTTCCTCCATCGGTTGAATCTCAGCAAATTAATGCGAATAGTCTCTTCCAGTTGAGATAATCTACTAGTTTTGTGAAATAAAGTTGCTACTGAGATCAGTGAAAGATGGCTGAATGGCCTCATGAGTTGCTCCGATGATCTCCAGTTCCGCAACGCAAAATTGGTGGCTCACAATTGGGCAGCAGAAGACAAAGAAGCATTGGAGAGAGGAGGAGGAAAGTGGAGACATTTATTCCCACGATGAGGATCTAATGAAGCAGAAAGAATATGGAAAAGGAAGGAGAAGAAAGTGGAGGCAGGGGATCTGGACGGTGGGCTCTCTCGGTGTAGTATGATCTCTTACTGTCAGATAGAACCAGATACGATTTGAAGAGAGTAGGTCAGGTACTGGTTGTAGCGACTGAATCACTGCAATGGAGCAGATGCGTATATCGGTAATGATTTCTGCAGAAAGAAGTAGAAATCGCACGAAAAAGTAGTTGGATGAGCCGGCCCATTGAGTAATAGACAGATCTTCTTCAACGATGTTCCAGTAACTTATAATCTCAAATCCGCAGGATAACGCCTGTTACGGTCCATTGACTACGAGATAGATTCGAAGACTTCGGTTGCAGAAACTTATAATCTCGTCTAGTGGAAGGATATATGGAATAGACACATCTCCTCTCCGATCTATCGAGGTGTGAATCTCTCCGGAGAATGGAAATGATGTTGGGAAGCTCGTTAGATGAATATGAATGAGTCTCATGGCTCCTCTTGCTCTTTCTCGTTCTGAAGACACGGGAGAGGTGAATTTGAGGGGGTTGAAGATTGGAAGAGCTACAGACTAGAGAACTACTTGGCGAGTTTACAAGACTGCTACGTGGAAATTCGAGAGTTTGCTGAATATTATGCAATGATGTCGGCCTACTCCCAGTTATACCAAAGGAAATTGAAGTGGAAATTGACGGATCACTCAGGTAAGTGGGATGGTGGGGGAGGACTTCGTTGAAATGAAACAACATGAAATGGCGAATAAAAAGGTATGACCAGTCCGAAGCAACTGGAGACATAATTTAAAAAGATGAAAACTTTACAGGAAATGAATAATTTCATAGTTCACAACATAAGAACGGTTAGTTCCACTTAATAATCAAGCGAAGACATAATCGGGAAGAACACTGCGAACGGAGTGATCGACAATCGTTCTCTCTCTCTCTCAGTCTCTCGATCGAGAAAGAACAAGAGGAAAACTGGACGACGAGCGAATTGAATCAGCGATCTAATGACTGTTATTATGTACACAGAGAGGGGGAGGAAAGGGGATGCTCCTGTCCCTTCAAACCTCAGTGAGAGAGATGTTCCCACGTAGTCGATCAGAGAAGTATGCGCTGGATGATCGGTTGATTTAGAGGGTCAAGGAGACAGATTTGACTAAAACAAGTAACTATTGGTCAACAAGTCTCAATGAAGAGAGCGCAGATGAGAAAAGTAAGAAAACAAAGAATATGGAAATCAAAAAGCTCATTTCACGTAGAGGATGGAGCGATGCTGAACTGCATTGCACTATGCATGCGGAATGGCCGATGAGGGGGCGATGACTGAATCGGAGACAAACACAGACTACTCGCACCAATGAAGACAGGTATGGACGCAAGTCTAGAGATTACTGATATGATCCGCCAAAATTGGGCGATATTCAATCTAATATTGGCGTTGTTTACTAAAACTGTAATGTTTCACGCAATCATAGGACAAAGAGGGCCGATTTCGACAGAAAATGTGGTTTCAATGCATTCCGTAGTGGGAGAAGGAAGACAACGCGTCAAACGAACGTCGTTGAGAGTGGAAAGACGACGAAGAAGAGAGAAATAAGTGGGGTGTGACTGTCCAAGACTCCCCCACACACACACCCTACTTGACGATGCGACTGTGAATGGGAGAATCGGAGGAAAACGGGCGAAAAACTCAAACAAAGGATTTTAGAGTGAGATTTTCCTGTGGAAGCAGGCTGTTTTGGATCACTGCGCGAGGGAGACTGTCATTCTTCCTTCAGTAGGCACCTCGTGAATGATTAAGCTCGGCGTCGGGCCCAAGAAAGGCCCGAAAGGCAGGAGGAAAAAGGAAAACAAACCGGGAACGAAATGAAAATAGAGATAAGGATGGATGCATCGAATGGATGCAGGAGAGAGGAAAGAGGAAGAGAAGGAGAGGGATACCGAGAGTATATTGGGTATGTATGGAAGACGATGAAGTTGAATACGGGAGAGGGGGTGCGGAATATCCAATGGAACTGTTAGAAGAAGGAGTAATTGGAACCAATACATAAAGTTCTAGTAGATATTTTGCAGACAACAATAAAAACGCTTTGCGTATAGAGAAATAGATGAAACTACATGTATAGTTAGGAAAAGTGGTTACTGATAAGAAAAGTGGGAATGAAACGTAGGACAAATAAGGGTGATGCAGAACTTGAAAGCAGCATTTAACAAAATGGTAGGCTTCGCGTTCTCTCCGCTGTTAGTAGAGTTCTTTTAGTGCCCATTTCAAAGAGTGCAGCTAGCGAAGTTGTCGACTTCAATAAGAGACTGCAACATTCCTCTGGAGGAGAGGAAGTGTTCTGGGAAGGCGAAAGGCGAGATGAGAGAGGACATATATGAGACCTCCTCTTGTTTCACACAAGGACTTTCAGAGAAGGCGTCGAGGAAGAGTCTCGGTGACTAAATCAGAGAGAGGGAGAGAGGGGAAAACATCATCGTCGCGGATTATCCCTCAGCCAATATTGAAAACATGTGTGGACGACAAGCTCAAGTCGAGCGTACGAATGAATTCGTCAGAATCTCTCTTTTTCCATGCTTTCTAGCTGTCTTTAACGCCCGAAAGACGATAACTCTCTCGATAACTCCTGATCTCTCGTTCTGTCTGTCCAGATAAAATGCATTCAATCTCTGGTCTTTCCATTCTTCTGCAACGGAACTGCATCACAGAAGAGGGGATTGGAGGAATTTGCTAAGCGGTCTGGCCCATCTCTAGTTACACCCACCACAGAAGCGAGGACTGAAAGCAAGAGTGCAGGCACCAATTATTGGTGGCGGTAGTTCATTCGAACGAATAGATTCTCGGTAATGCATTCAACGGAAAATAGTGCGAAGATTCGCCTGACCACCTAAGGGAAGATTCGACGAGTAGAAGGGTGGGAAGAAGAACGGAGATTGAGGTTGGATAAAACGAGAGAAGGAAGGAAAAGAGAGAGTTCGAAGAAGAGATGAACACGAGATAATAAACTGCCAAGCGCATTGGCTTTTGACCAACTCAACATCAAAATTTAATTCTAGGAAGTCACGTATCGTGCGCGAGGGATCAAAAGAGGCTAAAGAGAAGCTCAAGAGTTGCAAAGTGGTCTCGGTTCCGCTCTCTTTCGCGTCAGTAGCGACTACTGAGAAAGAGAGAGGGAAGGAGGGAAGAGGACATAAGGTGGAGGTAGCAGCGACAATTGCGACCCAGATTGTACATAAGAAGGGAAAGGGAGTGGAGAAATGGAGAGACGAACGACGCGATTGGAAACCACCCAGGGTATATTAGGAAGTAGGAAGAGAGGGGGAGGAGGAGAGGGAGGCGAGGGAAGACTCGAAAGTACTCTTAGCGATGATGATTCTCTGAGGAGCCACTCTCCCTCGCTTTTTTCGACCGCCATCAATTCCGCAGTCCGGAGTTTCCCTCGGCCAAAAAACAGTGAAGAGAACCCCGGATTAGGTGTCCCTGGAGAGAAGGACGAAAGAACAATGAGAGGCGCGTTAGTGAGAGCGAATCTGAGGCTGATGGAGAGGAGGAAGGAGGCTTCCATGTAGGGGCTTCCGGAGGGAGGTATTTCGACAACACACGTGGGATTGGATTAGGAAAATAAAAGAATTGTGAGGATCTGGTTCCAAAAGTCATTATTCAAGGGTTTTTTTATGGTTTCGCCGAACATGATTTCGACGGGCGAAAAAATGTGGAGGAAAACGGACATCTTGGCAGGCACTCGCAATGTCAACAGGGAAAGAAGAAGACGAATGAAATGGAAGAAAAGCGGAAGAGGATCAGAAGCGAAACAAAAGACACTCAAGAAGACTCGGCAGCACAAAAGACGAGGGAGTATTCTGATGAGATGAGTGGTCTTCAGACCACTTTGACCTCTCAATTGACCCCCCAATTGGGGTATGTTTCTCCTCCCTAACCCCAGTGCCCGCCTAACAAGGCAGCAAATCGGAAACGGCCATGCGTCCAGAGTGCCGGACAACGAATAATAGGGGAGAGACGAGAGAATAATCTCCCCTTCTCCCCCACTAAAAACCGGGCCTGCTTCCTCTAGAAGAGACTCCCAGATATCGGCAAGTCATAAAGTAAGTACGCGCACGCGAATAAGAGGGTGCTGTCGGAGTGAGGGAGTGGAGAGTGCATGAGAACGAGTTGAGTAGGGGTGCAGAGTAACACGAATATGCAAAGTGATCCAGTCCCTAGAGACGGGCAGCATTGAACGGAAACATCAAGAGGAAACGAAAGAAGGAGAGGCAAAATAGGCTATAACTCCCATTTGGAAGTCATTATCGTGTGTGTAAGAGGAGTAAGAGAGATGGAGGCTTAGTCGACGTCTCGTCTCTTCCTCCCTTCGACCCGTCCACTCTTCCAATCCAGGCATCAACTGATTTATGGACTCCTGTTTTCACTTTCTTACCCTTTGTTGAGTCACAGTGGAAATACTGGGGGTTTCTTCTTGTTCCTGCCAAAAAAATTCGAAATGTCTACGTGAGTTCTTAAAAGAAACCATACTGTGCGATAAACAACAACTCGTCGAGTACTCTATCTTTGCTTCAACGAAACGACACTACAACCAACGTGGGAATGACTGCTAAATTGGGAATGGCGGCGAAACTTGGCCTACTACAGACAGTGATATGTTGGATTACGGTAGAATACTGTAACTAGAGTGTAGTTTAGAATAGTCCATCGATCTGCTCGTTCTGAGGGTCGATGGTGATATCGTAGAAGCAGGGACGGGTGTTGAGGCCAGGCATGGTGGTCATCTCACCGACCAGAGGATAGATAAATCCTGCTCCGATCGAAGCACGAACGTCGCGGATGGGAAGGGTGAAACCTGAAAGGAGAATAGTCAATAAATAAAAATTAATAATCTAAAAAAATAATAGAATACAAAAAAATTATAAATAATATTCTTCTATTTCTCACCAGTGGGAGCACCCTTCTTGGTCGGGTCGGACGACAGCGAGAGATGGGTCTTGGCCATGCAGATGGGCAGTGCAGAGAAACCTTGACGCGTGTAGGTCTCGATTTTCTGAGAAAAAGTTTTTTTTTTTAAAATGCGAACACTTTATGAATTTTGTGTACCTTCTGTGCCATCTCGCTCAGCTCGATTCCGTCCGCTCCGTAGATCTCCTTGGCAATCGTCTCGATCTTCTTGTCCAGCGCCATCTCCATCGGGTAGAGGAATCTTCAATTTTTAATTTATTTTTATATTTAAAAAATGCGTATTACTCACCGGAAGTTGCTCTTCGCATTGCACGCGTCGATCACAGCCTCGGCCAGTTTGACTGCTCCCACTCCTCCGTCGGACCAGTGCTCGGAGACAACAGCGTGACGAGCACCGTGAGCCTTCGCCTGAAAAAATAAAACAATCTAAATTATTGAAATACCGTAACCATACTGTTACACAATAACCCTGTTACATCGATCTATCGTTCATTGTTGATCGAAAACTTACCTTGGCGACGACCAACTCGATCTCCGCCACGGTGTCAGTGGCGAATCTGTTGACGCACACGACGACGGGGACGCCGAACTTGTTCGCGTTCTCGATCTGCAAATATTATATTTACTCTTTATATTATTATTATTTTAATAGTTTTTAATAGACTCCCGGTCTGTGCATTAACCTTTGCTAACCGTTGCTATCTCTAATGACATAGTTTTTATGTATTTTCACACCTGCTTTCTCAGATTCGAATCGCATCCTCCCTCGACCAGTCCGAGGTTCTCCTCGAGATACTCGTGCTTGAGGGGAGCGCCTGTTTTTAATTTTATGTACAAATTTAGCTTAGATATTTGGTGGACGATGAACCCTTTGCTCTGAGTGTCGTAGACAGACAATGCATACTGCGGGCGAAACCCAATTAGGCCACAAAGACGCTGTGTGGTCGACTAAGGTAATTTGGAGTGTGTCTGCTGTCCGTTGTAACAGAGATAGACACTAATCCAATCTCTTTGTCGACCATTCTACTTCTTTTTGTTCTCACCAGCGACGACTGCCGGTCCTCCTCCGTGCATCTTCAGTGCACGAACAGTGGCGACGAGCACGACGGCATGAGGTTGGAGGCGGGAGTATCTGGAATTATAAAATAAATAAGAACATCATTTTTTCTAGATTTTATCATTTTTATTTGTCATGATTTGAGTAATACCTGCACTTGATGTCGAAAAACTTCTCCATGCCAATATCAGCTCCAAATCCGGCCTCTGTAATGACGAATCCCTCGGGACCGACGAGTTTGAGGGCCAGACGATCGGCCAGGATTGAGCTCTGAGAAAATTGCTTATTGACAAAAAACAACAACAAAAAAAGTCAATAACAACAAACACCGTACCTGTCCGTGTGCGATATTGGCGAAGGGTCCGGCATGCACGAACACGGGCGTTCCCTCGAGTGTCTGCATGAGATTGGGACGAACTGTGTCGCGCATCAGGACCTGAACAAACAATAATAATAATAAAACAATACCATTATCAATAACCATAAAAACAACAAACCGCCAGCGCATCAGTGATTCCAATATCGTCAGCAGTCACTGGTTGTCCACTTTTGTCTGATCCAATGACGATCTTGCCCAGTCTATCTCTCATGTCCTCGAGCGAAGTGGTGAGCGCGAGAATGGCCATGATCTACAATTATTAACTTTAAAATTATTAATATTTCAGAATAAAATCTCACTTCCGAAGCGACAGTGATATCGAACTGGGTCTTTCTCGTGTGGCCCTTCTCCTGAGGTCCCAGACCGATCTCGATGGATCGAAGGAATCGATCGTTCGTGTCCATTACGCGGTTCCAAGTGATGGTAGAGGGATCGATGTTGAGACGTGCGAAGCGGGTGCGCTCTTCCTGAAATTAATTAAATATAATTATAAATTAATAAATAAAAAAGAACCTCAGAGAGGAGGTTAGCGTCATCGACGACGTTGATTCCGAGGCGAGCTAGACGACGCTTCTGCACGGCGGAGAGAACGCGGACACCTGAGAACCACATCATTATTACGATCACTTTTTATTAGTTTTCTTCATTTTTTTATATTGTAAGCTATAACTCACCCTGCTTATTCGCCGGGCACAGTCGATTGAAGAGTGCATCGTCCTTCTGGGTGTTCTCGTGGAACATCCTCGCGTCGATGGCGGCAGCGAGCAGATTATTAGCCGCGGTGATGGCGTGGATGTCGCCGGTGAGATGCAGGTTGAACTCCTCCATCGGGATCACCTGTAGATGTGATTATTTTTAATGTTGGTGCTTTTTTGCACGTATTTGCTTGATAATTATGTGTACATGTTTAAATGCACAATAATATATGAAAGTACCTGCGAGTATCCTCCTCCAGCCGCTCCTCCTTTGATACCGAATGTAGGTCCCTGCGATGGTTGACGGACGCAAGCGAAGACATTCTTCTTCAGATGAGCACCGATTGCTTGCACGAGTCCGATAGTTGTAGTGGACTTGCCCTCACCGAGAGGAGTCGGGGTGATTCCTGACAATAATTGTTTTGAACACTTGTTCTGGCAATAGAAACTACTTATACTATATACAAAGTGTTCCTAAGAAGGAAAAGATGCTAACTAATATTATTAGCATGAACAAGACTGTATTAAAGTGCCCTTCTCTCTAAAAATTGGCACCACAACATTGTCCCTCGTGTGTGCATTCTAATCTCTTCTTTGTAAACCACGCGATAGTGCTTTGTGCCAATCGTAGTGATTGATAACGATCAAAGAACGCTCACGTGCGCGGCTATCTTTATCCCTAACAGTGATCGCGCTGTGAGCGTCGTGAAACATCAAGAGTGGTCATTTTTGCTCAAGAATTAGTCTAATTGTGCAGTTGTTTTGACCTAAGCGGCGCAAATTCAAATACTTTTTTCTGCTTTCGAATTAAAAAATAGGTAACTAACCAGCAACGACGACGTACTTTCCGTCCTTCACATGCGACAGGCGATCGAGGACCTTGAGCGAGACCTTGGCCTTCTTGTCTCCATACAAATCCAGCTCACTCTTCTTGATGCCGATCTCGCGAGCGAGCTAAAAAATTAATATTGATCTTTTATTTAATTAATATTAATTAATAGCTCACCAACTGAATGTCCTTGGGCGGTTGGCTGCGAGAGACGGCGATGTCGGACGGTACGGGCTTGACGAGAATCGGCTTGAGGTAGGTGAGCTTCCACTCGCCGAGCTTGAATATTTTTTGTTTTTGTTTTTATTTTTGTCGATTTTCCTCACCTTTCTCTCGCCATATCTTCTCTTGATCGCCTGCTCGTAAGTGTTCTTGATCAGCATGGCCACAGTCATCGGGCCGACTCCTCCAGGAACTGGAGTGATGAACCCGGCGATCTGAATTTAATTAATTTTATTTTTATTTTGGAAAATAAAATGATTAAAAATAACTTTAAATATGTTTGACCTCCTTAGCGGCATCGAAATCGACGTCTCCGAAGAGCTTGTTCTTCTTTCCTGGCTCTGAGCTTGACTCAACGTTGATTCCGCAGTCAATAACGATCGCGCCGGGCTTGATCCAGTCTCCTGCAATCGAGAATCAGAGCAGGTTCTTATTATTTAGATAATATTCATTAGAGAGACGGTGATTTTTTACCAGATTTGGTTAGTTTCTTAATTTTTTCTGATTTGCACAATTAGGTAATAGGATAAAATCGACATATGCTGTGTAGATTGGCTAGTTTTCACAATAGTTTTCGATGATTTCTCACCCTTGACGAAGTTCTTCTTTCCGATGGCTACAATTAGCACATCGGCCCTTCTGCAGTGTTCTTCGATGTTCTTTGTGCGTGAATGGCAGATGGTCGTGGTCGCCTGATGCCACATGAAGAGGGCGGCAGCGGGGGAACCTGAGGAATTGGTTTTCGATTTTTACAGTATTTCCGATAAGCAGTAGCTACTTTTTCTGCCATTTCAAGTGCGCGGCACTCATTTCACTAATGAAGTCCTAAGGGAGTACTCTTTGATTACTCAAGTTGGTTCGATCGGGAAAGCTTTTCTTAGAACATTTCTCAAAAGTGCTTCCCATATTTGTACTCCCCTTCTTCTTACATTCTTCATTATCCTAAGATCTAATTGATCTCATCGGCAATGACATACGTAATTCCCATGTCACTCAATTACGACTGCTAAGTCGGGATAAGTCCTCTGGCTGAACCCACAGATCATAAAGACCCGTGGCGCACCCAATCCTCGTATTCCCATCTACTCAGCTAAATTCTTTGATCTGCTCACCCAATTATTTGTCAATGAAGATCTCACCCTACGGGAAACAGCACCTACATACTGATATCCTATTCCAATCGCATACTGTAACAGCTCAGATCGTAAATTGAACCTCAACTACTTCTCTGAAGAATGGTGGACAACTTTCTTTCTTTCTACTCACCGACGATCTTCGATCTGCCCAGCACGACGACTTGCTTGCCGCTGACGTAGTTGGGGTCTCCAGTAGCCTGCTGAACTAGGTAGAGACATCCATTGGGAGTGCAGGGGAAGACGGTGGAGGCCAGCTCTCCCCTGGCAAGGCGACCGGCGTTCTCGCGAGTGAGACCATCCACGTCCTGTGAGAATTGTTATTATTTTCGTTGTTGTTGTTTTTGTTTTCGAAAACAACTAGTCTCTAGTCTCACCTTGAGTCTGTCAATTCTGTCGATGACCTCATCGGCATCGATCTCATTAGTGCAGTCGAGGGGGAGCTGAAAGCGAAAATATTCGAGACTTTTGAGTGCTCATTACGCCCACGGCCGTGAATGATTGCCGACTACGGAATCTCACGATTGCCACTTAGCCAATCAGGCCAATCAATTAATGGAGATGTTTCACGGAGATATTTTACTTCCGGGTTTCACTAAGATCTCGGTGCAGGCTACCGTAGTCAAACCGACCAATCGCAGACTGATAGGCTACCGTAACCCGGAATACCGTACCTGCACGATAATGCCGTCGACGGAGTCGTCCTCGTTGAGAGCATCGATCTGCTTCTCCAACTCAGCCTGAGAGATGGTCGCCGGCAACTTGACGAGGCGGCCTGGATATTATTAATTGAAATAAAAACAAAAACAAAAACAAATAACAATAACAATAACAACAATAAACAACCTTGAGCGCCGATCTCCGATGCCTTCTTCAGCTTTGCGCCAATGTACACGTTCGAGTCGGAGCGATCGCCGACCTAAAAACAAAAAAAAAATAAACAAACAAATGCAAACAAACAAACCTGGACGATGGCGAGGCAGGGTTTGAAGTCGGCATATTGTTGCTTGACGTGTGCAATGCCCGTGGCTACCTCTGCCAGCACTTTCTTCGAGTACTCCAGACCACTGATCAGTTGAGCCATCCTGCAAGGTTGCATTGGGGCAAGGAAAAGCAAATAAGGTATGCGACGGTGTTTTGGTCCATTGCGGGGTCAATGGCGAGTAGAGTATAGGGACGAGAATGGCACGAAAGCAAGGGAGGAGAAGGGTAGAGTGAACCTAAGAGACGCATGGCTCTTTACTCGCGTGATTGTAAATGTGAACGCCGTTTTATCGAGGCCAAACATCTACCAAATAGTTGCCAAATAGTTGCAAAACAACGAAAAAGCGTTCGACGTTGAGAGGTCAGTTACAAACCAAACGAAAAGAGAACTAAGAAGAGGAGAAGGGAGAGGGTCAAGGAACGCATAAATGGTGTTGTGAGGAGAGAGAGAGAGGAGACCAACTCTGCCTAATCGATGGTTCATTGATACACGCAAGATACAGGCGAGGGAGAGTTGGCCCCTCTCTCTCTCTCGACCACTCGCTATCTCTCAGATCGGATCAACATCGTATCTCTCCCCCTCTCACCCCATAACCTCTGACTAACTGTGGGAACCGAAAATGAGACGAAGAAGGTAGATCAAGAGAGCGCAAAGAAAGAGAAAACAGAAGCCATTAGTTCACACTCCCGGCTGGCATGCATATTAGATGAGGACAATGCTATCGCCCTTCCCTTCCCTTCTCCTCCCACTCCCAACACCCTCAGGCAACATCACTTTGTGTTTGTATGTACTTGGTTTATCGCAATATGAACATGTATTTCGAAACATTAACTTCGGCGGATAATTCTGGTAGTAGACAGTTGATGGCATAGGTTTCTTGTTGATTATTGTGAATCTTGAAGGGCAGTAGAAAGGGGCACATTAGTATTCTTCTTGAACAGTTTCTTAGCGAAAAAGTTTCGCATTGGTCCAGGAAGGAGAAACGTGTAGCTGAAAATATTGTATTTTTTTGTTTTTTTTCGTTTTCTCAGTTTCTTACTATCCTTGTGCGAGCGACATCATATCTGAAGTGTAAACCATCACAGCGTAGGTAGTATCGAGTTCGACTGGATTTCCCCTGTTGAGCACGGTCGAAACCTGACAATACTGCTCTGTTTTTTTTGAAAAATGTGTTGACAAGCTAACCACAATGCCCAGATTCACAAGTTGAGTGACAAACATAAGGAGGCTGATGATGAACAAATTCATGTGCTGAAATAGAATTTTTTCTATTATTGCGCTGCTATCTTACAGCTGTTCTGGAACTTTTGCTCATCTTGAAGAGATAAACAATCGAAAGAATCTGAAATCCGAAATATATAATATAAAGGATAAGAGGACTAACGTTGAGCAGCAAACATAAAATGGAGATGACCCCTCCATAGATCGCTTGGAACATAGCCGGAGTGGAGTAAGTACTGAAATTGATGTTAAACAAAATACAAACTTTGGTAAATAACCTTGAAAACATATGAATAGGAACGAGAACGATTTGGACCAAGATGAAGAACAGGAGATAGAGCTTTGACCACCACTGAAATGCCCCATTCGAGTCTCCCAAAGGATTTACGAGTGATTACCACAACAACTCACCGAAGTTCCAGTCAACTGAGTAATCGTAAAGAATCGATCAAGTGTCAGCAGCAGAATATTGGCATTTTGAACATAGTAGAAGTGGGAAACGGCATATTCATGAACTTCCCTAAATCATAGCGTCAAATCGAATCAATTGTCATCTCTTACTTCAGCGCTGGTTGTTTCTGGAGAAAGTCGTCGTAGTAGAAGAGCCAGAAGGGTTCTTTTCTCCACTTGAGATAGATCGTTGCGTTGATCCACGTGATGATATTCTCAAGGGACACTCCCAGTCAAGAGCATCTGCTCAAAAAACTTACCGAGATTGAACTTAGCGTGAAGAGAATCGTGTAGGAGTAGTTGAGTGTATTTCGCATTTTCCACATGGCATAGGCGAGTAGGACGTAGATTACTATGCCGGGAACACCGTACACCAATTGGATGATATATTTAGTCTCCATGCTGCAAGACCTGCGAAGATGACTGAATCGGAAGTGAAAAAGGGGGGGGGGGGCGTGTTGCGAAGTCTTGCCTATCGGCAACACTTGAGATTGTTCCGGGGAGCACTCGAGAATAACGAGCCAGACATTGACGTAAAGAGGCAGATCTTCCACTGTTGAGTCACTGCTATTGACGGATCTGGCCTTGCAAGTTGATGCGTGTGGCGCAGACGATTTTGGCGGAACGGCAACGGAAATCGCAACACGGTTCGCGATTCGAAGGCATTGTGTAATTAAAGCACCTCTTCTTACAAGCAGATCCATTCATTGCCGAATGGGCTTGACTATACATAAAGTGGGTATGTTCAAGCTAGTATAGAAGAAAATGACACCGAGTACCATGCACAGGAGAATCTACAAGTGGGAAACAGTTCCAAAGTGCAACAACAATAGCCAAGTGTCTCTTTCATTTCAAAGATGCTCGCAAGAAACCGGAATATTCGGACGATTTATCGATTCAAGAATTAATTTATACAATCAGTATAATGAATAATCACTATCGTTATTAACAGATTACAATCCGAATATTCCTACAAAAAAGTTAATTTCGACGATGATTCGAGAAACGTTCAATAGGTTCGAATTTAATATACTAGAGTGATCAATAACATAATCAACGAAGAGAAAATCGAAACGTTAGGTGCTGAATCTGGTTTACTCTCTGGTAGGATGGAAGATCTGCTTGGATTCTTCAGCTCATCATTTGGCTCTTCCTCTTTCTTATCTTCTATTCCACTGACCTTGTTCTCCTGTTCCTCCTCTTCCTCTCCCGCGTACTCCTCTGATATTTCATTCACGTCTTTCACGCTCACTCCTTCCTCATCAGATTCTTTCGCTGGTTCAACTTCAGTGGTGTTCCTCTCGGGAACTCTGATTGGCATTTCAAGATTCTCGTAAGAATTGTCCGTCTCCAATTCTTGGGCTTCTTTCGTGAATACGAATGTGCCTGCATGCAATTGAATCTGTCCGGAATAGACGGCATTCGCAGCGGGTAATTGGAATCGGTGAAAGATGGTTCGCGTCGTGGTTTCTATTCGAGAATCTGGCAGAAAGCAACGGTGTGACACCTGAAATGTTCATTTCATCAAAATGGGAGAGAAAGAAAAATCACTGACACTCAACAGGATATTCGAACCGTCGGCTCCAAGGTTCACAACACCACCTATTTCGAATATAGCGTATCTTGGGAAGCCGATCTGTGAAAGAGAAAAATGAAAGCTAAATGAGAATGATCTCGCACCGATAGTGATTTGATTGTATTGTAGTAAGATCCTCCTTTGGTCTCTTCCAATTCCAATAATGATACTATGACCGAATTTCTCTCTATTATTTCTAATGCGCAAGTAATCTTCACGTTAAACTGCAATTGACGCGGTTTATGTGACAAAGAAAGACGGCAGATCAATGAAAGATACAATCGCACACTTACTGATCACTACTCACTGTATATTGATGCTTAGCTCCATAACAGGCAGTGACAAGAAATAAGAGAATGGAGGGAAGCAACATCACTGAATTGTCGGGACGCTTCCTCCTACCTTCTCCATTCCTCTGTTTCTCTTATTTCTCGCCGTTGAGTCAGTGTCAAAAGAAGAAAAGTTGCCGATTACACATTCTCGAGATACAATGCAATGGTATTGCATGGGAGGTGTCATATTGAATCTTTCCCCTGTATTGTCACTCAAAAATTGTCTGTGAGCAATATTTGCAGGGTTCTAATTTCATATGGAATAGTGGATTCCGATTAGCACATCATTCCATCCGTAATTGGAAGAATGTCAACCATGAAGGAGGCGAAACGTCACCGCGTCATATTTCTGTTAATATTTCCAAATAACAACATATGGCATGGAACCACCCGAGAGCCTACGATTGCCCAAGAATGATCATTCTTATCCATTCCAAGAGTGATTCAACTTCGGTTTGCACTCTCATCCTCTCATAACCTTTCTGAGTAGGTTTCAGAAACGAGGAAGATGAATCATCCACCTCATCTCCCTTCTCCGGAGAAGGGCAGAAGGTTGTAAATATAGCGCTAAAAGGCGGCTTGAGACGCACGGTGAATTGAGAGATCCTCGTTGGTTCAAAGCATCGCGCGCTTCTTTTTCAACTTATTGTAAGTCGAATTGAGGATGAAGCAACCTGGAAAAAGTAATATAAAAAGCGTGATTCATTTGAAATCCTCATCTCATGCAGTATATGAGCGGAGAAGCAGATGATCAGCTTAAAATTGGACACATCACACATTAACAACAGTGACGGAGAACAGGTGGTTCTCTAGAGATATTCCCGTCTGCTACTCATCCACGCTAATAATAACAATATTTATGTCTTCACCAATCCCCTCTCCTTCATAGTCACTCACGCCCCTGAATTGTTCCTGATTTCTCGGACTAGTAATCAGAACTAAAGGTAAATTGTGGAAAGTGAATAATAAAATATACTATTTCCGTTGTAGAGAACAACAGAGGGAAAAAATCACCTCATAATCGTTTTTTTCTAATTATTTCAAATGATATATTCTGAATTCCGATATCAACCGGAAGCTCTTGTTGTGAATGCGTCGCGCGACTTCTCAGAAAATATTCAGTTTCCATTGTCTGTGATATCACGCGGAGATATCTATTCAATAGGCGTATGGTTTCTTGATTTCGTATAGTGGCTTACATCCAGGATATTAGCTAATTGAAATCACGCGTGATGGGGCAGACGAGCAGAGGAGGAGCTCATATCCAGATTGGATTCATCGCCCACGTTCTCTCTAATTTGCACATGCTCTTCCCTTTGCACATACTTTCCTTCCCAGCCTTCCCAGGTAGAGAAGAGTCGGGATGATTTGACTAATTGTGCTCTCTCCCGCCCAGAGTGCAATACAAGGTGTATTTGATGTCTGCTGAGGCCAAACTCGAAACCCTCTCAATCTAGACCTTCCTTAACGCGTCTCTCTAGTGCTTTCACATCGTTTTTGTTGTTATTCTATTAGCCGTAACTTCTCAGATCTATCTCATCGAAGGATGTATGGTCAATTCGGTCAGAAGAAGTCAAGCAAGGAGGAGATGGACAAACTAAAGAATCCAGGCTTCGACGCCATATTCGCAGAGCCCATTCGACCAAGGTATTTTCGTATCTATCTGAAACGAACAATTCATGATTACAGAGAGGAGCCGCCCATGCCCAGCACACAGGGCGTGGAATATAATCGCGTCCTCTCTTGGTCGACCAACCTGGAGTCCGTTATGACCGATCTGAACGGTTAGCGATGTATTGTGCTCTTTTTGGAAAGAATTATTGAGTTTCACCGACTCATTGCTCGGGTAAGTACATACCTACCTGAGAAAATGTATCGGAAGCGATGATTAGAGCGAGGGAGGACATACATCCACTCTTTTTATTGCAGGTCGCGCTCTCTTTCGAGTCTTCCTCTTCAGGACCTTCGCCGATGAGAATCTCTCATTCGTGGAGAATGTGGAGAAGCTCAAGCGAGTGAGAGATGTCAAGGAGAAAAAGGTAAGAGCTACTTGAAATGGGGAAGCGATTCTTCGAGAAGTTTCGAAATTTGCAACTATTATTGTCTAGAACAACTTGATTACCATTGCAGACTCTCGCACAAGAAATTGTCAAATCCGCCTCGGGAATCAACATGTCCGCATCGTCCATGGCGGTGAGTGATGATGAAATCTTTAATTACACACCGGAAATATCTTGCACTTTCTATCCACCTTCTCTCCCACCCGGTCCACTCTCCTGAGATATCGTGTATCCACGATATTGAAAAGTTCGGGATCTTTCAGTGAAATGGAATATGAGATTGTGGAACATGAGGGACATCCAGTACTGAGAAAAAAAGAAAAATACAATAAAGAATGATCGCAGGCGATCACCAAATCAGCCAACTCGGATATGCCCGATCTCGAGGACTGGAAGCCGGCATTGAAAGAGGTACTCAAAAATTAATTGTCCGAGTTTACAATAAATTTAGAGTTTTTATTCCTTCTAGACGGAATGAAACAAACATGATTGCTTATCTGAAAGAATAGTCCAATTTAGATCAATAGACATCTCGAGAATGATGCGTTCCCTCGCTTCAAAGTATCGGATGTTTACTTCGATGTGAGTTGACATTTACGCTAATTAGCATACTAGGTAATACCTAATCAAGTAATCATAGTAGAACATTTGGGAACATTAAATGTGATCAATCATTGTCATTTCAGTTCCTCGAACTCGTTCTCACTCGCGCCGAAGCGAGGCGGTGGGCAGAATCTTTCGACGCCCTATTGCGAAACATGGTTAGTTGTTTTCGTATCAAATACGGCACATATTCAATTGCCCAACTATTTATTTTCCTTTTTTATAAATATTGTAGGTTGGCCGCCATAAATTCCGTGTCTTTCTTCGGTCCATTGGAGCAGAAGAGAACATCAAGTTCTGGGACGCGGTGAGTTGAACGATTTGGATAATTTACAAAATCAAATAAATTAATAAATATTGAATTACACAATAAATAGTCGCACTGTTCTCTGTATAAAAAATATATTAATTAATTATTTGCAGGTAATCGAGTTCCGCAAAGCTCGTGGTGCTGTTCCTCTTGCGACAGACATCATTGCCACGTATCTCTCGGATAGGAGAGACCACGAGGTGAATATCGTTTAAATTAAATGATCCTTCACCTTCATCTCCCACCCAAAAATTATGCACTGATTTCCAGGAGCTTATCCCACGGCATCTCGTGGATGCAATAAAGTTCAACGTGGAGGTCAAAAGCGTCGACATTTCCCTATTTGACGAAGCAACAAAATTCGTCATGGAGGTACTCATTCAATTATAATTGGCTTACATTAGGCTTCATAGAAAAGCGAACGACTATCACTTGCCCTAGAACTGTTGAAAACAATATGAATTGAAAATTATGATTTAGAAGCTTCGTGGAGATCAGTACACTCGATTCCTCAAGAGCGATGACTACATGGAGTTGATAAAGAAACTCACTCGATAGTTAATCTTATTTGATCGTTTATCACTCGGATTCTCACTGATTCGAACTAACCATCGTCCTTGTTTTAGAGATACTCTGGTTTTTGTTTTATGATTTCCATGCTTCGTGATCTTTGCTCAATCTCTTTCTCAGCGAATTATACTAAATATGATACGTAAGTCTTGATAGGTATGTCCCTTCTGTGTGATTACTATCTTATTAATGCCTCGGCACAGTTTGTAGAACTGTAGTACACTGGTATATCATAAATAAACTCCTCGATTTACGTTTCTCTATTTCTGACTCAAATCCGTGAAATGGTGCGTTGTGTGGGCCGGTTACGGTGTGGTGCGGGGTGATATTGTGTGTGTACAGCGCATTTGAGGGTGTCCGGGCCGCCGCGCGCTCACCCATTCAAATTGGATACTTACTGTCTTTAGTGATTTGAGCTTCAAAGTCATTCTTTATCACTGCTTTTGTTGTGTGATTTGTCGAATAATTGATGCTTGCTCAGGGAGATGTCGCGAGGTCGGAGGGAGAGCGAATCTCCCGATTGGAGCAACCCCTTGTTATTCGACTCACGATGCGAAAAGTGTGCCGTCTTTAGTTAATTCGTGGTTTACCCCTCATATTCCAGACCTCCTGTCCACAAGAACACACCGCGACGGTTTCCGACAGCGGAGGAACGGCAAGCTGCTCTAGAGCGACAGCAGCAAGAGGAGCAAGAGCGATTGGCCCGCGAGGAGGCTGAGAGAGGTGGGCATTTTTTTTATTTAATTTACTTTTTATTATTAGCGGGATCAGGAGTATTCGTTATATAGGAACCTTACATTGCCTCAAACCATAAACCGGGTGTTTTCAACGAATTATTATTTAGGAACCTTTGCTCTTGTCCATAGTCTGCGCCCTTTCCATTGCTGTTTCACTATTAAATTTTTTAAGAGGCCGATGCGAACAGGAAGAGGGTCCGATTCAACAACGAATATGAAGAAATTGAGCCGAGTCCGCCCAGAGAATGGCCCGACGATTCGGTTAGTGGCTTTCTTATTGTGCTTCAATCAATCACACAAATTCTCGTTTCCTTCCAATGAGCAATTTGGCATCTTCCCCTTTACTTCCAATGGCGATTGTTATTTGTTGAGAGAAGGCAGAGGGTGGGGAGAGGCCCGAAGCGCTCTTTGACCAATCGATGCCATTAGTTGGTTCCCCTCCCTCCTTCTCACTTGGACGATGCCTTGATGTTTGCTTACTATGCTAAAAGAAAAACCCAGGCCGGGAAACACCTTTGGTCAAGGTTTTCCACCTAAGAGCCGCTCGTATATCGATGTTTTCGCTTTTTGACTCGATCCCTATCTCTTCCCCATCTCTCCCACGCATCTCCTCGAGAACAGGCACTCCCTCCATTTTCGAGCAGTCGTCACCGGATTATCCACACCTGTCCATCGCTATCTGTGCCCCGAGCCCCCCACCGAGATCATTAGTCAGCCCCCCACCGAGATCATTAGTTAATGGGGAAGAGCCAAAAATCACCTTTCCTTTCCAGGGGAAAAAAGGGCTCGTGAAAGATGAAGGGAAATAGGCTAAAAACGAAATTGGCTTTTCAGGATGAGGAGATGCCGGAGAGGAGAAGGGATCCCGACGACTCGGAGGGAAGTAGTGAAGAAACGGAAGAGGATGGACAGGAGAAGTCTGAAGGGCAGAGTGAGGGAGTGAAGAAGGAAGATCAGGAACCCAAGGTAAATTAGAACATAATTTGCCGAGTTGAGTGATTTTAGTTCAATATTAGCTTGCTTTAGGCGTTTTGAGTGGAAGCGGGGGCGATTTGTAGTTGGTAGTGGAAATTCGTTCCTATTTTGTATTGGTCTATTACATATGTATGTCCCTCTCTTGTCCGTTTACTTACAGGAATAAAATTTATAGAATAATAGCACGGGATACACTGGGGTTATTCTAGTGATGTGGAATAGGTCCAATCTCATTCGCTGTGAGAGGAGTAGGGCGAATTGTAGTTGCGCGTGATAGCGTTGGATGCTGCCTTCCTCATGTTTTCCTCCACTATCAATCCCCCTTCCCCTTTCGCTACGAGTCGTATCAGTCAATCAGACTTTACGGACTAGAAACATTGGGACAATGGGCCCTTCCATCCATTATAACAGTAACGATCAAACTCGGATTGCCATCAAAACAGAGTGGATCAATAACAAATAAAAATAAAATACTCATTGCTGAATATAAAAAAAATTGTAGAAGGATGAGACGCCCGGGGAGTCGGATGAGAGAGAGGAGCCGGACAATTCGACAGGATCGCTCAACGATGACGAGGAGCCATCCATCGAGGTATTTATACGTCATTTAAAAAATTCTTTATCTAATTCCAGATGAGGGCGGACGAGAATCTGGAGGAATCCGACGGAGAAGAGCAGCCGGCCAACCCATCGGGATCGCTCATCAACGATGATGTGGCCGCGATCGAGGTATTTTTATTTAAAACAATTATTTCAATAATTCCAATTCAAGGAAAAAAGGGTGGTGACCGAACTATGTCCATAATCTGAGAATACAAATTTCCAAACAGTTTAGCTGAAACGTTAAAAAAATTGCACTTCAGATTTTTTAAAGCAATCAGATTTTTCTCAGACAATCCAATAAAAATGTAATGCATTCGTGTTCGTGAAACTTAATTTATCATTATATTTATAGACGAAGGATGACGAGAAGCCCGAGGATGAATCGGATAAGAGAGAAGTGCCGGACAACCCATCCGGACCTCTAATCAACGATGTCCTCGCAATCGAGGTATTTTTTTATTTAAAATATTTTTTAATTACTATGCCCGTCGAGATATTGAAAGACTGGTCTCGACGGGCATAGTAATTGGGGTTAGATAATTTTTTTTCCAGAGGTAATTTGTAATAATTAATATAGTGCTCATGATCACATTTCCAGGCCGCTGTGGACGACAAGCAGGACACGGGAGAGGGAGTGATGGGAGGAGATGAGCACGAGAAGACCGCCGAGGATTCCACCAACGATGATAGCTTTGATGACCCTCGAGAAGTACGGTGTCATGATAGTTAATGGAAAGCAGGGCCCTCAGCAACAATATGGAATTCGATAGTCAGGGTTACGATAGAGTGAGCCCTCAGGTTACGATATTGACTACAGTACTTGGGTCCCAATACAGAGTACGGTTGATTGGGGTTACGGTAGGAAGGTTGGTGATTTGGTTGGATATTGTGCACGTTAATTGGATCTCGAAAGGTATGCTGTAGAATGGGATGCGATACGGTAAATGGATGTTTAGATTACGGTATGCAGAACGTTTCTTTAGGTATACTGTAGTAAGCATTTCTGAAATATGTGGGGATCCAGCCTAGTATAAAATAGTGTTGATTTTAGCATGCGGACGAAGCTACTGGGCAGGGAGAGGGAGAGGAGGAGAAGGACGAGGTGGTTGTCGAACAGGTACTGTCATAATTAAACATGAAATTGAGCTTATAATTGCAATTCAGGCTGGCGTGGAGGAGAAGGAGAAGATTGAAAATGAGGAGAAGAGCTCGGCCAGTGATGAGCTCCCAGAGGACATCGTCGAGCAGGTATTGCTAATGATTTTATTTATTTTAATAAAATATTATCCTATCCTATTTTTTTAATTTTCTTAATTTGAGGTGACGGCTGCAACTCCAAGACGAAGCCGTTTGGCCAAGAAAAAGCCAGCTACTCAGAGGAAGATGGAGGGAGGAGTGGGAGAGAAAGAAGAGACGGAGACAACTGAGGATCTACCGGAGGACACCGTAGTAGCCGTAGTGCAGGTAATCAAATTAGAATCAATTAATTATTTAGAAATTTATTTTTATATTTTTTCGCACGAAACAGAGAGTTATAGGGAACAGTTTTGTGAGACACCAGATTCGGTTAGGTTTCACGACTGACAAGGAATGTTGGAAATTTCAGTTTCCACTAGGTAACCTTTTTGTAAATTAATTTAAAATACCTGTGACAATAGTTTGCTCATTCGGTTTTATTTTCTGAATTTAAGGCGACCCCTGGCATTGGATCCGCGAAAAGACGCGGACGACCTCCGAAGGCCAAAGTCATCCAACTTCCTTCGACTTCTGCTAAGGACCCTGAAGCCAATGAGGTAATTACATTCCAACTGATAACGATCTTCTGAACCTTTTGTACATGGTGGTGTTACGAGAAGGGAGATGATGGTGAAGATTGACAGTTGGGTTGAGCGAAAGATAACGTAATAGTACGTAATCATGCATTCTTTGAGATGGACGTCACTGCCAGCACTCCGTCGGTCACATCAAGGAAGAGAGGTCGTCCCTCGACCGTCGATGCTCCCACTCCCTCGTCTAAGAGAAGCCGCCTCTCCACCTCTGTTCCTTCAACGCCCAAACTTAGACGCACTCCTAAGGCCAGTGCTCCACCTCTATCGGAGAAAAAGCGCGGTCGTTCATCTGTGATGCAGACAGTTCATGTCTCGCACAAGGAGACTGAGGCGCCTACGAAGAAAAGAGGTCGTCCCTCTAGGGCTGCTTCTGCCGTCATAACTCCCTCGGTACCTGTGAAGAAGGGCCGTTTATCTGTACCCGGCAAGAAGGCTCGAGGCTCCTCCACCAAGCCCCTCTCTGCATCCATCAAGAAGGGACGCCTATCTGGATCCGGCAAGAAGGCTCGAGGCTCCTCCACCAAGCCCCTCTCTGTATCTATCAAGAAGGGCCGCATATCTGGATCCGGCAAGAAGTCTCGAGGCTCCTCCACCGAGCCCTTCCCTGCATCCATTAAGAAGGGCCGCATATCTGCATCCGGCAAGAAGGCTCGAGGCTCCTCCACCAAGCCCCTCTCTGTATCTATCAAGAAGGGCCGCATATCTGGATCCGGCAAGAAGTCTCGAGGCTCCTCCACCGAGCCCTTCCCTGCATCCATCAAGAAGGGCCGCATATCTGCATCCGGCAAGAAGGCTCGAGGCTCCTCCACCAAGCCCCTCTCTGCATCCATCAAAATGGGCCCCTCTTCTGTAGTGGGAAAGGCAGCAACTCCCAAGAAGGGCCCCGCTGCCTCACAGGCCACTGGTGAGAAGAGGGGAAGGGGTCGACCCAGAAAGATTGCATAGTCTGTCCCTTCCATTCCCCACGTCTCGTCGTATTAATAATCGCCTTGTGTCAATTCCAAAGCCTTTATTTCCCCATGATACTCAAACAATTGTACAACCCACTGCTTCCTCTCTATTTATGATCTCTCTGATCTTGTCCCCTTCTCTACTTACCTCAATTTCGTAGATTTCGAAACACTCAGAAAATCTTCCTTCCGTATTCGATGATATTTGATGTTTGTCTAAGACCTGATACTTTTCACTTCTCTATTCTATGCATTGATGGTTCTAAATGAACACTATTTATAAAGGTTACTCTGCAATTGAGAAATAGAGAAATAGATGTGCCAAAGGCAATCATTGATTTGATATCAGTGTGTTCACTTTCTGAGAAAATGGAGCCCCCACGATATGCGCCCGCACTTTCACTACTTTTAGTAGAGATCGAGGCGGGATAAGTGTAGAGAGACTTCACGTAGGCGATAACATTTGCGCTCCTCTTGAACTGGATGACTACTGTAAGAAGAATCGTCAAGCAACGCGGCCGGCGTTTTCCCATGAGCCAAACAATGTTCCTATGTTGGCTATTGACTTTTCACTAATATGTCTTTCACATTCTCGTTTTTAAGTTTAGCAACCGATTAATGATTAAGATTTCTCTATTTTCCAGGCGATCTATCAGTGATGGGGCGCTCAGTCAAGGGTCAAGCCTCTACAAGTCATGGGCGAACACTCATCCGACTCGTCACTTCCGACGGTGTTCTGTTTAAGGTTGATATCAAGTTCGCCAGGATGTCTGAGAAGGTGGCAAGCGCGCTCGAGGTATTGTTGGCACCGTTATACTAAGCACCTTCTGAGTCACGTGGTTGTGTTTCACCACTGTTTATTCCATCCGCAGCTGCTTTTTTGCAGGAAAAGGGCTTCCAAGAAGGAACAGCCGACGAGATTCTCAAGGACAACCCCATTCCTCTGAATGTGACCGAGGCACCTCTACGCAAGGTCAAATTTATGTAAATATTTTCTTTTATTGTCCCTGAATCTTTCTGTCGATCTCCCACGGAATAGAGTAGCCAATTATGGGAGACCTCCACAAGTTGAAAATGAGTGAAGTGATGCCTATTTGCAGGCGCTGGAGTGGTGCGAGCACTACAAGACGGGGGCGGCGCCCACTGCGAACAATCGTATGGTCGACGGCAAGATTGTGGTCGACATTCCCGAATGGGACGCGCGATTCCTAGAGGTGCGTGAATAGAAAAGCACTAGAATCAATTGAATTCCCTTGAGCCTATAGAAAACATGATGTATTTAAAATAATATAGATTAGGGTACATAAATATATAAATATACCGCCTTGTTTTTGTTCGCATTGCTGCTTCTCATTCAATCATTTCCAGTGTGCCTTGTTATTTCATCCATTACAGCAGTTCGACGGCAACGACAAGGGTTTCTACGAATTGATCAACACGACGCATGAAATTAAAATGCAGCCGCTTTATGACTACTGCATCCAGAGGATGGCGAACATCATCCATGTCAGTTAATGTTGTATATATTATGTATTGCGCTGCGAGGTAATGTGGAAACTAGTTAGATATAAGGCCGTTCGTCTAAGAGTAGGGAATGAGTCGGCACAATCGAAAATATGTCATTTTTTATAAAACTGTTTTTTGGGGTTCTCAAAGGTACTGATGACGATGGGCGTAATCGTCTAAAACGGTTTTTGTCGAATCTTTGTCTCCGTGCCATTGAGAAGCACGCGCTGAAAGTTGACAGTTCGCCCATTCATGGAAATTCAGCTATCCTGATAAAATGGTATAAATATTGCTTACTATAAAAACTATTCCTGACTCAGTTTGGCGTCATCTTCGAGAATTACAGCCCTTGTAAGTCGAGGCTGTGAACTGTATCCATACAGGGTCTCCTTTTGACGATTTAGTGATTGCTAAAATACATTGCGAGATAAAATTCCACAAAGGATGAGATTAGTCTCATGACGTTGCTCAATGGTATTCTTTCTTATGTGTTTTAGGAGGCTATCATTGAAAATTTTAACTTTACTGCAGTTTCTGTCCCTTTATCGATCCTTACCCGAGAGGAGAGATAGTGTCTGCAAGCGAGAGAGACAGAACCCCAAAATACACAGTTTGCCAAAAAATCGACATTTTCCCTACTGTTCCAAACAATACTGGATTCGTCCGTTTCTAAGGCGAGCGGTCTCGTATTTACGCAAGTTACGGCTCTATTATGCAATTAATTTAATTCGTTACTTCTACAAGGTGTAATCCATGTCTTTGTAGAGTTGTAATGGCACGGATGCGTTGCGGGCACGATTGGGCGTTGTCGACGATTTCACAAATAAACAAAAGGAAAAAGCGAAACGACAGGCGAGACGATGGAAGATGGAGGGACTTTTGGCAAAAAAATACACCTCCAACAACTCCTGATATCTGTCATGCTTTGTCTTAGACCTTATACTTTCTCTCCACTTCTCTATTCCATACCGTCTGCATTGCTAACTTGCACACCATCCAATTGATAAATGTTTCCCAGTGAAAAGTACACTATTTCTCATCTAGACGTGTTGTCCGGCAGTAACCTGACAAGACAAGCACAAAAACATACACACTAAAAACAAGTGATTACTATTGACAACTGCAATCAGTCCAGGAAACGAATAGTCAATCTATCCAGTCTGTTCGATATCGGAGTTGGAATAAGTATTCATGCAAAAGATTGGACCGAATGGAGACTAGGATGGAATGTTTTCTCGTCTATTCCTATATGCTATGGATTTTGATTTCCACCTCCTTCGGTGAGCCTCTGGGATTCGGTGTCTCGTGCTCCTGAGGAATATCTTGTTATTACTCCACCAGTGATCTGACTCACTCCATTTCACATGCTCTCTCGTTTCTCTGCGAGAGATCATGCATAACGGAGAGACAAGTGAAGATCATGACACTGACCGAGGGCGAAGGCGATACAGCTACGGTCTCCCCGCGTTCATCGCTGTATTCATCGCAGCGAGGGCGACTGAATACATGTTTTGTTATGATTTTAAACGTTGTTTTCCAAAAGATTCACTTACACTGAGTGCCTGCAGATACAAATGATTGCAATCGCCCCGACGAACACGGCCACCAATGCGAAGAGAACGCCGACAATCAATGCAATCCATTGATCCATTATGAATGATTTGTGCCTGATAACAGCAAAAAAAATAGGGAGCATTGTAACTAGAAATGGAAAAATATCCGAAGAAGGAGAAAACAATAGGACTTTAGAATGGTTTTGATGGTACTTTAGAAACATTACAGTTCTGCAGAAACATTAAGGCATACGATAACTGCAAAAATAAATATGAAATAGATATATAATAAGGTAGAAACGAGCAAGAGATCCGACTCAATGGGGAGAGTGTTATTGATAACGGAAGGATGAGCCGCAGCTTTGTGTCAGTCAGTACCCGGGGCAACAGGGCCACTCTCTCATCCGGAATAACAACCTTCGCAATCTTCGCAATAACGACAAGAAGTCGAGATGTTCAATGTACTACTATGTTCGAACTATGTGAGGTCAGCAACCACAGTATAGACTCTAAGCCGTAGGGACAAGTGGACTAATCGATGAAATTCAGCGATAGATGACTTTTGTTACCCCAAGGAAATGTGGAAGGATTGGTTTATCGATCAGTCGCAAAATGCAAAATTGACATCTGATATCGAGCTTGAATAGGGTGTGAGAAAGGTGTGAAACGGGAAGGAAGGGACCAAGGGATAGTAGTATCGGCAGGCTTTCCGAATCTCATCTATTACTGGATCCCGGCTAGCCGGAAATTGCCTATTTCTCAGGAATCTCGGTAGAACGGGTGACTAATTGTGATAGGGAAATGAAGATAGGATATGATGCTAACGGAGGACCGATCTTACAATGGGAAATTTCATTAGACAGTATAGATATGTTGATATTCATCCACTTCAGGAGATTATATAAACCGCAGGAGGAGGGGGAGGCGCGCCCTGAGTAGTGATGCTTCCATTATCATTGTCAAGTGCGTAATTTCGTTCTTCTCACCTGAGGAGGATTGTAGTAGACCACAGTAGGAGCGAAGCTTACATGATGATCATCATTTGATTGACGACAACTGGAATTTTGTTCATTTATTTCATCGTAAAAACAAAAAAACTTACCACTTTCTAAAGAGGAATCCAAGAAGCATGGCGAAGATTAAAGCGCCCATTAAAGCAAAAATGCCAACCAACTTCTCTTCCATCCTGATATGCTTTGATTGAATCGGAAGAAAAGGAAACATAAGCGAGGCACCGTTTCTCGAATAGCGTTGCAACGAAAGGATAAGACATATTCAAATTTCGAAATCGATTCTATAGCAAAATGTCAATGAAGTATTCATGCGTTGAAAAGTAAGTTGAAAGAGAGGAGAAGAGATAGGGTAGACATTTAGGATTGAGTATGAAAGAAGGAGGCGCGGAGGTATCACGCGGTTGTAGGAAGATAAACAAAAGTCCATGAGCCCCATTCACTACGCTTTACCATAGACCATTGATCACAATAAGGAAGTGAGTATTTACTTCGTGCTATTTCCGTAGATGTCGACGATTACCCATAGTGGAAGAGTGGTGTTGATACCCATGAGGAAAAGACTCTGAATAGATTCATTTTTGTTTGTTTTTATTTTATTTCAATTCTATAATATCACCAACCTTTGCTGTCCATTGACGCCGTAGTACAATTCGCCCTCGGCATTGACGTAGAAGTGGAGGATATTGCCCTCGACGGAGTACCTCTCGGGCAGAGCCTTCGCCCAGTAGCCCTCCTTCGAGGAGAGGTCAGGGCAGGCGAATCTGAATAAAATAATATATTTTCCACATTTTTAACGTTTCCTTGCTATTTTGAACTATATCTCATTAAAATTCGGGGAGTGAACGAAAGTGCAACTAATCGATTTAGGCTCCGGTTTAGGCTCCGGTTTAGGCTCCGGTTTAGGCTCCGGTTTAGGCTCCGGTTTAGGCTCCGGTTTAGGCTCCGGTTTAGGCTCCGGTTTAGGCTCCGGTTTAGGCTCCGGTTTAGGCTCCGACTTAGGCTCCTATTTAGGCTCCGACTTAGGCTCCTATTTAGGCTCCGACTTAGGCTCCTATTTAGGCTCCGACTTAGGCTCCTATTTAGGCTCCGGTTTAGGCTCCGGTTTTATGCTCCGGTTTAGGCTCCGACTTAGGCTCCGGTTTTATGCTCCGGCTTAGGCTCCGACTTAGGCTAATGTCAACTATTTAAAAGTAAGTGATGAACACGCAAAACGTGGATTGAGTGGGTAGAATGAAAATGGGAAATATAAGCTCGACACTAGAAATGGTTCAGATGACTGTGAGTAAGTGGCGAAAGGCGATTGGATTGACGATGATCTGAACGCATTGGAGAATTAATGAAAGTAAGTGTCGATGCAGTGAAGTAGCGAGGACGGAAAGAGACACATTCTCAGATGAGTGATATTCGAGAGGCGTCTGTCTACAGTCAAGGGCTGCAAAAGAAGGAGTACCTTGATTACTCGCGAAGGAAAATGAAAAATAGAAAGCTCAAGACTGAAAGTTTAGGGCAACTGTGAGTAAGTGGCGAAAGGTGATTGGATTGTTCCTCGATGTGTGTTCTTCACGAACTTATGACCGATTTGTAAATGCAGTGTGCTAAGATTGACATAACACAATGACTTGAGATGAAAAACGAGAAAAGCAGATGAATAAAAAAATGCTGGATCCAGTTCTGGGAAAACAGTTTGTACCTATACATGTGTGGTGATTGAGCCGGTGTACATTCCGTTCCTGGTCATCAGAGATATTCCACAATTGGTGCCTCGTCTGAGGTTCATCGGTTCTTTTCGAATTAATCTATCTTCGGCCAAATCTCTCTAGTAAGACGAATCGTCACAAGATTGCCTGCTGGAGATGGCGACGGAATCACGCCGGTGTGATGGGAAGAATATCGATTCCATTCGATTCTTTTCGAGAAGGTGAGCTCCCTCTTCCCTGTTCATTGCTTGATGTCATGCTCTTCATGTCTATCAACTGTGTCCGCTTTCGAATCTTCGTGTGCACGGTCTTCCTATTCATGTTCTGATACGTATCCCATCACTTCCAGTTCTATCCATGGAATATCCCCAAACTGCGCACTGTCCCCAGGGTATTAACAACATGATTCATCCTCTGATGAGCGATACAATTCAGTTTCAGAGAAAGAGATCAAAGATCATAGAATTTCCGGCCGGGCTGAAGGAAGAAGGGGGGACTGCAGTCTAAGGGGGACAGGAGAAGGAGAAGGGAAGGGGGATACCGTAGGGGAGAGGGGGAGGAGTCTAGACGAGTCTGCCTCCATTGCAGCAGATCGATATGATCTGGGAGGGGCGGCACTCCTCCATGCCGGTGCAGCACAGCCGCGAGATCGGCGTCGCGGGGGATCCTCTTCTGGCACGGCTGCCGGACACCTACAAAGTATTGTTTTTTCTCATTCTGGACCATGTTTGTTAATAAATGTGACTAGAACCACGAGCACAGATGGATGCAATCAAGAAGTAGGGAGATCAACGATTCACCTCAGTGCCCACAGTGGCCTCGACGGTGACGACGTCGACGGCGAAGGTCGACGAGAGCTCCGTCGTGGTTTTGACGACGGGCATCACCGTGGTGACTGGAAGGTCAATGGATATGACATGTTTGACAGAAACCGGGCCACAACAAAAAAAAACAAAAAAAATCTCACACTGGGCACAGAGGGGGCCTCCGGGCTCACACCAGCCATTCTTCATCACATGCTCGAGCAGCAGCGAACCGCACATGCGGAAGGGGCTGTCGTCGAAAGCGCGGGCGCATCCGAAGAAGGCGACTAGGAGCACGACGATGGAGCGAAGGCGGCGAGCGGATTCCATGACCCTCTCTCCTTGAAGAGGGTAAGGATTAAACAAGGCGAATGCGGTCGACGGTGAAAGGAGTATGAGGTTGGGAGAGTCGTAGCGGATTCCTTACTAAGAGGAGGACAGTTGGTGTCAGGTGATGAAGAATGAGGTAGATACGAGAGACTAATGTTAAAGACTAAGAATCAAAGGGTGGGGACGAGATGGCAGGGGAAGGGATACGGTATGGAATGGTAGGGTGATGAGTAAGTAATCAGGCTGGAAGAACTCTACAGTAAGGAAGAGTGCTAAGAGTGCACAATCGAATTCAAACGACTGCAGGAAGGGCCACGCATTGGATAGACACATCAAGTGATACGGTTCGAAGTGGAACGGAGAGACAAAATCGTCTGGGGAAGGGAAAGCGAACTCGCGAGCAGGTTTCAGCATGCGGGGAGAGGATGCCATTCCATCAGCGACAATCTATCACATCAACACAACGCGATGTTAAGTGCCAAGCGCCATAGGAAAGGGCAGTACGAGTGAGGGTCCGCAGTCTATGTCCTCAAGACTATGTGTTGAATAGCCACGATCAAAAGCTAAAGTAAAGAGTGGAGGAGCCCGGTTAGCTGAATATGGCTGAGACCTAGAGTGAAGCCACTACGACTACTGTGGGAATGGGGGCGGAGTCTTGAGTCGAGGGGGAGGCTCCGCCCCCATCAGCAACGAGAGAGGGAGAGACGGGGAAAGGATATCGATTAGAGAGAAGAGCTGAGTGCGGCTGAGAATGAGGGCAGGATGCTCAACGACTGGGAGTTAGTCAACCAAAATAGAATGAAGACGCTTCTGTAGTGAAACTAAGGCAGCCCCGACTAACTGCGAGGTGTGGACGGAGCCTGATGGGCGGGGTATTGCTGCGACGATAGGGAAGCGAATCGAGACAGCGAGAGGGGGAACGAGAGCGAGCGGAGACGGTGTTTATATTGGAACTGTAAATTCATGGGTGGAAAGTTCGACAAATAAGCTACTCGATTATGCAGTGTGATCGAGAAACTATGAAATGGTAGATCCGGAAATCGGAACTGAATTCGACAGAGGTTCATTCAACACTGAGATATGGAAATACTAATCAACAAAGGATGGTCAATCAAGTTAAGATTTGGTTGTAGGGAAAAGCTCGCATATCAAGGAAAGCACAACACTGCTAAGATCAGATTATCATTTTGTACATTTTTCAGACATTTACTCTAGTTGGCTCACTTTTCTGATCTTGTTGCGATTTCTTCTCTTACTATTTCCCTCTCTTCGTGTGTGGGCGAGGAATATGGAGCCTGGATCATGGAGTACTCATGCTGCTCCTCGGAGTGGGGTATAAGAATAAGATTATGTCGTTCCTTATGGAATCATAAAGGGGAAATGCTTGCAGGAGATGATTCCGAGAGTAGGAGAATTATCAGGCATAATACGCATTGTAGTGCGGTAGAGCAGAGTGGGAGTGAGACACGACAGAATAATATGATGAAACACAGTCAACTCTTTAATAGAAGTGTAGCAGGAAGGCGCAGCATGATGTATACGATTCAACATTGATCGAATAGACTTCTTGCTTATTCTGATTTCATCTATCTCTCCATTGGCGTTGGCGTGATATACTGTACTGCTATACTGGTCTGTCTGCCTCAAATCTCAGTAGATTATCGAGCACTCTCAGTCATCCTTAGAAGCCAATTAGTGAATGGCAGAGGATTTCCTCGTTTCTATTTCTGCCAATAGACAATGAGATTCGCCCGTTTCTTCTGGGATCAGGAAGAGGAAATGAACGAAAGTGCCTGCTTGACTACTCATCTTCTTATAGGATGATACCAGGAAGTTGAGAGTTGTTTTGGGCTTAGGTTGGAACACCACATTTTCAGAGCACCAGGAGAGCCTATATCTACTATAGAATGGCTTCGAAAATCTCTCTGCTTCATTTATTCTGGTTCGAGCTATTTCCCACTGGATTCCCATTCAACTCGTTTGCCCTCATCGAGCTCTACTTCGATGAGTATTGGTCTTTGCACTCAATCCTATGAGCATCAGCCCTCGTTCTCGACTCAGTCTCTCTTTGACTCTCAACTACCCAGTGCAGTTTCAGGAGTTGCAAAAGCTTTTGCAGATCCTGATATTTCCTTCATATTCTCGAAATAGCATGAGTTGGAGAAGAATAGTGGCTCAGAAGTGAGCAACACCTATTTTCTGTCAAAATGTCACGGCGATGAAAAGGAAACGTATCAAATCGTAGGCCTGAAAAGAATCTTCGAGTAGCCCATTTAGGTTAATCGAAAAATGTTTTCGAGAGGGCAAGAAGGACGTTGTGACGTCGAAGTACCTGGCATCTTGGAGTATGTAACTGGATTATCGAGCACTTCCAATATTCTCCTAAGATACTGTGTAATATAGCCTATACCGTATACGAGTTAGATTTCTACGTTTCCTGTGCAATCAAGAACAGTAAAGGCCAGAGGGGATGCCCGTGCGTAGGAAGAAACTCAATCAATTACGTATTGCAGTGAAGTGCAGCTGAGCTGGAGTCAAACACGAGTGAATGAGAGGCGGTTGTAACGACGCTTTGAACAAAGATACTCAGCTGTGTCCTACATCGGATTGAAATGCGTCGGCATCGGCCTGTCTATCCCATTGAACCGGGAGATTCGGCCTCTCCGTCCGGGCTGGGAAATCCGGGCGGTCCGAAGGTGTTGGCAGTGAAGTTGAGTAGGATTGTATGAGAGAATTAGAGGAGTAATATATATGGTCTGAACATGGATAGTTATGTCCTCCATCTGATCCGAAGTTGCCATTGAGTCCGGGAGGTCCGGGAACTCCAAAGGTACCGGGAAGTCCGGGAGGTCCGTCGTCCGGGAGGTACAATCCCGTTGTACATTTGATAGCTATGAGGATCTAACCCAGGCCTAAGACATCCCATGATGATTTTGAGTCCTTTCGTTTAGTATAAAACAACACATTACGCAATTTATGCAATTTTTTAAAAATATTTATAGTAAGAATTCGCTTATATGAAGTATACATAGTGTGCTTGTTTACGCTAGTTAGCACTTAGTGTGGAATATAATTTGACTGGCGTACTCAAAAATTCAATTAAATATGTTGTTAACGTGCTTTTATTTAATTAATAAGGTTCTAATATTTGTGCAATTGTCCTCAATCGCAGCTTTACACTATTACTCAGCCCTCGAAGGCAATTTTCAACCACTTTTCCCTTTGAATTCTCAAAATGGAATGGATAGCGGATATACTTTCTGGTGGACTTGTCCATCTTTTATTGCCGTTGCTCGGTATTGCTGCTGCTCGGTTTAGAGAAGACCATTGTCGATTGCTAATCACTCTCATTAGTTGCTTAGTGCCTTCTTAAAGGCTAGTGTATGCCCTCCTTGACTACTCTCATCGATTACCCCTCGAGTCTCAACCAACCGCGCACACTCACGGGTCATCCCTTCTTCCACGTGTCACTTCCCCCTTTAGAGGACCACGCCCTAACTGATCGTCTTGTCACTGCTATCACTCGTTGCTTAGAATTCATGACTCTGTGATTTTAATTCCAACTTATGAGAATATTCACGTTTGACAGTTTACTTTTCATTCTTTTCAACCAACTCCTTATAGAATGAGCTGGCGGGCCGCGTGCCTGCTCCTGCTCTTCTCATCCTCTTCTCAGGCGGTGAAACGAGGCGATTTCAAGACTTGTGACCAGTCGGCCTTCTGCAAAAGACATAGAGCCATCTCGGTTAGTTACTGCGACCTTCTGCTCGATTTCCAAGCTTCCTTTCTCAGCGGGGGTTCGGCGAGTAACCAGATCAACTTAGCCAGGTAGAGAGTCTCAAATAGGAAAAATAAGAGGATGAACAACAAATCGTCACTAAAAGTAAATAATTTCAGAGCAACACCGGCTACCAAGTCGACTGGGCGACCATTGAAAAGACTGCGAGTCACTTCAGGGCAAAGCTATTCAATGAGGATACCAGGTTAGCACTATTATTTTGTATATTTCGACAGCCAATGAGCAATTTAGATATGGTCCACTTCTTTGCCATGGAATTAATATTTTAATGGTCGTATAATATTTTTACAGACTCCAACTCACCATTACTGGGCTGACTGAGGGAAGACTACGCGTGCAAATCGATGAACCGGAGGAAACCGCGATCAGACAGAGGCGAGATAATTTTATCCATTTTATGTAATATTAGACAGGTTAGGTTTTCTTAGTTAATGCCCAAACTTTGTCGTTGCAGGTATATCCCCACACAGGCACTTGATGGTGAACCGGAACAACTCGCGCTTGAATCGATCAAAGTTGATGGAGATCATGTCGATATTGTCAATGGAGATAAACTGGCGAAGGTAAGAAAGACCGTTTATTCGAACTTCTCGGGCGATCGAGGGAGGTGCAATGAGTTCCATAGTGGCAATGAATTTGACTCGATGGACGGAAATACTCACGGAATAATACTATGAGAGTAGAGCTGCAGATATTATTTAATATTCCTATATTATCATCGTCGTTCAAATAATATTCCTGATTCTTCCTTTCAGGCGGTCATCCATCGTTCTCCCTTCGTTATCGATCTTCTCAATGGCAATGGGGATCTCGTCACGCAGATCAATGCTGGAGGAAAGCTCAAGGTTAGTTATTGACTGACTCCTTCGTTATCTATCAAAAGACCCATGAAAAGCAATTATGCAGGTTGATATTTTTCCTGCTCGCAAGTTAGGCGTCATAAGAAAAACATGTCAGGTGGATCTCTTCACTACCCGAAAAGAGGGCGTCCAGTACCCCGATGGATTTTGGCAGGAACGATTCAAATCGTGGACTGACTCCAAGCCATTTGGCTCGAGCAGTGTCGGGGTGAGTCCTCTACAATTAAATATTCAATAAAAGTATTTAAATTATTAATATCAGGTTGACATCACGATGGTTGGTTTCCGCACTGCCTACGGATTGCCTGAGCATGCCGACACGTTTTCGCTCAAGAGCACCGTAGGATCCACCGACCCATACAGGCTCTACAATACGGATGTGTTCGAGTGAGTTTCTTATTCATCTCGGTTCCATTTTTTGTTGAAGCATTGAATTTTGCAGGTACGAGATCGGCAATCCCATGGCACTATATGTCGCCGTTCCTTATCTACTGGCGCACAGGAAGGATGCCACTGCCGGAGTGCTTTGGTGAGCATTTGACAACTTCGATAGTGTATTTGTATCAAGATTTTTTTGTATTTTCAACTTGTTATTTAATTTTTAATAATATTTTGAAATCACAGGCTGAATGCAGCCGAGACTTGGGTAGACACGCAGTCGACGGAGAGCTCGAAGGGACTCTTCCGCAAGATGTGGAATACGGTAAGTGATCAATGATTACCGTAAGTAGTTTGAGAATATTGATTGCATTTATAGGAAAATTATTGATCACCGTTACAGGTAGTCCCTGACGAGTCGACGCCCAACTTTACTGGTCACTTCATGTCGGAGAGTGGGCTGGTGGATGTATTCTTCTTCTCAGGTGAGAGTTCGGCCGATCTTAGCGTCGATTATGGTCACATTCAAACAGAGAATGAGACTTCCACCCTCTTTCTGCGCTCTCAATGTTTACTTTCATTGACTTATCAGCATATCTATTTCCCGTCTCTCAGGCCCCACTCCGCAGAAGGTGCACAAGCAACTCGCTCTCACTGCTGGTGTAAGTCCGATGGATATTCCAAATCTCTGATCATGAGCAGACAAAGTTGCATTGCAGGTGACACCTCTGCCTCCCCTCTTCTCACTCGGCTACCATCAGAACAGATGGAACTACAGAGATCAGGATGATGTCGCTAAGGTTTGTTGTCCAACAATCAAAACAAAAATAATAATAAATAGCAGGTTAACGCGAAATTCGATGAGCACGACATCCCTATGGACGTTATGTGGCTGGACATTGAACACACGGATGGAAAGAAGTGAGTCGAGTATACCCGATTTTCGAAAAAGTTTAAGTCAATCTATCTCACGAACCATTATCGGTTCTCATCAATTATAGGCTAAATTTATTGACAATAAGCATAATTATCTCCTTTACTTCAGATACTTGACGTGGAGTCCGATCCACTTCAAGACGCCCAAGCAGATGATTGATGGTGTTGCTGCTAAAGTGAGACAATAATGAAAAATAAATACGAAAAATCGGGGTAATTCAGGGTCGCAAGATGGTGACGATTATTGATCCGCATATCAAGAAAGATCCCAGTTACAAGGTCTACCAGGACGCAATGGTAAGTCCGTGCTATTTATGGAGATGGGAGCCGGATTTATGGAAGGATCTCCATTCAGGTCATGGAATTGTACATCAAGAATGCCGATAATCGAACTGATTACGAGGTTGGTTGGATATTCTTTAAACTTTTTGTTACTTTAGTAAATAAAATAATAAATTATTATTTAGGGCAACTGCTGGCCTGGCAAGAGCAAGTACCTCGACTTCTTCAAACCGAAGGTGATTTTGGCCTCTCATTGCATTTAAACTATGAATGTTCCTCGAAGAAGGAGGTTTTCAAATGCAAAAATATAGTTATTATTATTTTTCAGACTCGCGAGTACTGGATCTCACAATTCGCATTCGATCGATACGAAGGATCCACAGAGAATCTGTACACGTGGAACGACATGAATGAACCATCGGTCAGCATTTCTCCTGATTTCAGTAAACCAAAATAAATTATATCAATATTAAAAATATTTCAGGTGTTCTCTGGCCCCGAAGCGACGATTGAGCGTGACACAATTCATCATGGAGGAATGGAAAACAGAGAGGTTTGTTTCATGTTATTACAGTTTATTAATTATACATTAATTTATTGTCAGGTGCACAACATCTACGGGCTGCAATACCACTCGGCGACTTTCGAGGGACAATTAGCGAGAACGGGAGGAGTGGACCGTCCGTTTGTTCTGTCGAGGTGTGTTTTATTCTTTTTTTTAAATCGGGAGGAGTGGAACGGCCATTATGCAACTGTCGAGGTTTTCACTGTTTTTGTTCTATTTTAGACGCTGGAATAGGTGAAACTTTCTCAAAGTATTTGCCCAAAGATATTCATGCTGAGACTCCCGCTGGAAATATAGAGAGGCTAGAGACCGTGATGAGAGGGGCTTGAGGGTGGGAGGAGAGGACTCGGAAGCGAGGGGGGAGGCAGCGCACTGCGCGGCGCATTATCTCGGATTGCGAAGCGCAGAGCAAAGAATCTCGAGATTCACATGATTTGATTAAAAGTGTGTCCACAACGAAAAAAAACGATTAGTTCTCTCGGTCAGCCAGTCTTGCTTGAGATACTGACAGATGAATTGATTACGCGATAATAGAGTAATAGACAAAAATTAAAAAAACAATAGAAAAATTGTGTACTGTCTCAATAAGCAGTGTTTATTGAGTTAGTGATGCGACCAGTACAAGCAATGTTTATGTTGGTTCTCACTCACGCTGACCTCCTTAATTGACGGGACACACGCGTTGTTGTATGTTGCTGAGTGCGTGAATATTGATGGAAGGCGAAAGCAACAGATAGATAGATAGATATATTTTTGCATACAATAGTCTTGTAATCCTCACAATTTCTCCCCATTCAGAGCCGGATTCATTGGCACTCAACGAACAGCAGCCATCTGGACGGGCGACAACACGGCCGAGTGGAGCCATCTCGCGATATCCGCGCCCATGATGCTATCACTATCAGTGGCAGGCATTCCATTTGCAGGTACATTTATGTCTTATAAGATACAAAATACAGATAAATAATAGCTTCCTCAACTTTCTCTCTTCCAGGATTGACATCTACTTCCTTTTGTATTTACAAAATAATATTTCCAGGAGCTGACATAGGCGGTTTCTTCGGTAACCCATCGGAAGAGTTACATGCGCGATGGTACAGTGTGGGCGCCTGGCAACCGTTCTTCCGGTGTGTTTGTTTCTCAGTATTTATTATTTATTGAGCTAATGTTACTCCCTGTTCCAATTTGTATTCATATTATAAAAATATCGATAGTATTAACGACAATAAACATTCACTGCTTACTTTCAGTGCTCACTCTCATATCGATACTCGTCGCCGTGAGCCGTGGTTGGCATCTGAGAAGACAATGCTGTCGATAAGAAGGAGTATTCGAGAGAGATATGCACTACTACCCTATTGGTAAGTTCAATAATTCATAATACTCATTACAATTAGTTATTTTTAATTAAGGAACGATCTAGGCAAGGGAAATGAGTGCTCAGGTGAAATTTTAAATTATCAGGTATACAATCTTCCGAGAGCATGCTGAGAATGGAATGCCTCCCATGCGACCAATCTTCTACGAGTTCCCAGAGGACGAGAAGTTCTTCGAGACTCAGGATGTAACCATTGCATTGGTATTTGTCAGTTTACATAGAGATCAAAGTTGAGAAGTTCAGTTATGTTTCACGACCCAGTTTTCGACGTCAGTATTAGATAGAAAAATGCATTTTAACAACTGCTGAAGCAAGGCGTGCTCGCTGCATCTTGAGAATGACGCCGCGGGACATTGCGAAACGATGCAAAGGCACACGTGATGTGTCTGTACTGCTCTCTGTGATGCCGCGCAACAATAAAAACGGATGCTAAACACAAGCGGCTCTGGATCCACACTGCTAAACACAGTGATGCACACGCGGCTCGGGTTCCGAGTTTGTGAGTAGTACAGGCACACCGTGTGAGCCTATGCGACATTTCACAACGTCACGCGGTGCCGTTGTCTCCAATTATGGTTCAAGGAATATCCTTTCTAGGCATGGATGATCGGCTCAGCTCTTCTCGTTCACCCTGTCGTCACGAAGGGAGCGACGACTGTGAGCGTGCAACTACCGGAGAGAGACGGCAACAAGGTAAGAGACGACGAAATGCGGAGCTCACTACAATCCAGCGAGAGAATGTTCTACTGTGGTCATTGTTCATAAAAAGAACAGAAGCCATTCCTTCAGTTGGTATACTCGAACGAGATTTGTTATTCTCGTTAGTAAATATGCAATAATCGCAGACGGCTCGCTGGTTCGACTATCATACGGGAGCACCTCAAGCGGCGGGCACTCACACTATCTCCGCTCCTCCCTACGAGTCGCCCACGCCAGTGTGGCAGAGAGGAGGAACGATTATACCTACCTGGCAGAGGGTGAGTGACTGAGATTAAATATTATATAACAATTAATAGAGCTATTAATATTTTTATAAGTCTCGATATAGATATTATAAATAAGAAACTTTTCACTATAACTCACACACACTACAACATGAGATAAGAAAGAGTGCCCACTTAACAAAGAGTGATCAGGTTGAAAAATACCTGGAATGAATAATTCATAAAGCATAGAATAGGAAGGCTGAGATCCTACTTGGCAGAGTATTAGTGGATTTTTGATGCCCACGAAGATAATTAATTATACAGAATCAAATAAAAAAATGATATTTGTTCAGATTCGTCGCTCTGCCTGGCTAATGCGTGCTGACCCTGTCACACTTATCGTTGCACTGGATGCGAATGGAGAGGCGAAAGTAAGTGCAGCCAAAGTTGACAATTTTAGTAGCATTCTTTGTTGCTTCTACTGGTAACTCGTATTTTGAAACTGTATAACACAAGCGAAAATTATTTGCAGGGCACTTTGTACATGGATGATGCGGAGACTCACGCGTATAAGGAGAAAGAACAGTTCGTAGAGGCGGCTATGGAATACAGGTGAGACAGAGAACGGAATATGAATAATTACAAATAATAATTTACATTTAACAATACAATTTTAGATCAACTTCCTCTAAATCTGCCACATTCACCTCCAAGCCAGTTGGCAAGTTCGAGGCAAAGAATTGGATCGAGAAGATTGAGGTGAGCCAATGTTACTTTATTAGTTCTGGTTCAATTTGGGAGTGCTCTCATCAGTGGCAATTATTGCCATCGACGTGAGATGATGACTCGATCATGCTATATCGGCATCGAACCATCACTTTGAATATTTTCAATGTTAATATTCATAATTATACTTACTATTTGCAGCTCCGCGGTGTCCGATCATCGCCCACTTCGGTCACTCTTACAGTGGATGAAGAGAGTAGCCAGTCACTCGCAGGATGGAAGTATGACAAGAAGATGCAGGTGTGGATGACTACTGGTCTCGTTATTATGAAAACACTTATTCTGCTCCCTCCCTTATTTCGAGAATAATTGAAAGTAGAGAGTGCTTTATGAATAGGCGCATCCGGAAAGCAAACGACTCAAATATCATTGTTACCCATTTCAGAAGCTCACTCTCCGCAAGCCGGGCGTTGTCATCACTCGTCCCTACTCGATCGACCTGGTCTTCTAGACAACGATCATCGTCCATCAACCGTAATCACGTCATCACTCATGTTTCGCTCATTCCTACCTTCCAAGTAGTATCTTGCAAGTACGAACTGTGCCACAGTGCGTGATAAACGGAGTTATCTGTTTCCATTATGTATCCGAGCAAGAATACTCGGCTCTGTACGGATATACCGGCCCATGGCGATTTTACCGGCCCGTGGCGATTTTACCGGCCCGTGGGGATTTTACCGGCCCATGGGGATTTTACCGGCCCATGGTACATGCCTGATGGGAAATTGAAAGTTGCCTCATTTTTTCACTGTATTGGATAAGGATGACGCAATACTACGCAATACCGGGTTCCAAAAATGTAACTCGACCGGACGGAGAAGGCTGGCAGAGGTGGAAATCGATGCCCCTTGAGTTCGTAAGACTATCAATCCAACAACCACGACCAAGCCAACTCCGGTGACCTCTACAAAGTCCAACTCGCAGGCCATGTCCAGTGATCATCAGACTGATCCCCCACTACCACTCGGAGACCGTAGTTGGTTTGTATCTGATATCTGAGGCGGATCTGAGGCGGATAATGTTGTGATAATATATCATTTTGAGATATATTGACGGCGACCCTGACACTCTCTATCCCATGACGCGTGTGCCTTCAGGGAGGGCTGGCCCGTCCGGTTGGCTTCGGTGGTCGGAGTTTTGTCGATGAGGGGTTCTTGGGGTAGTTACTCGGGAAGAAGTAGGTCTCCGAGTGGTGCGTGGGTCTTCATTCTGGTGGTCATTGGAGAGGGCCTGCGAGTTGGCCTTTGTAGGGATCACCGAAGTTGGCTTGGTGGTTTATGGATTGATAGTCTTACGAACTCAAGGGGCATCGATTGCCACCTCTACCAGCCTTCTCCGTCCGGTCTGATACGAGTTACACTCTTAGAACACGGTATTGCGTCATCCTTATGCAATACATCGAAAAAATGATGCAACTTTCAATTTCCCATCAGGCATGTACCATGGGCCGGTAAAATCCCCATGGGCCGGTAAAATCGCCACGGGCCGGTAAAATCGCCACGGGCCGGTAAAATCGCCATGGGCCGGTATATCCGTACAGAGCCGAATACTCGATGATTGAATTTTTTGCAATTGGGTATGATGAAACGAGGAACGCGTCTGATAATGATGAGAGAGGGTTTGAATGATGTTCTCCCTTATTCACTTATGAATGCACCCACCAGTTTCTATTTGGCTGAGATGGGATATAAAATGAGCAACTTCGGAGTAGATTTAGGAAGGAGTTACTGAATGGAATAAGAAGATGACGTTCAAATACGGATATATTGGGGACTCTAAAGTATCTTTTTTTAGTACAAATAAGTATAACTTCTTTCATCAGGATTACTGCAATAGCGGCATGAAAAAGTAGAGTCTTAGTGACTTCAAATGGAAAAGAGAGTGAATACACCATCAGAAACAATCGACAAATGCCTTAATCATGAAGCGAATAGTCGAACTTGAGATTGGTATTGGAAACGGAACTAGAACATAGAAGGGTATCGGAGAGTGAATCGAGTTCAAAGTTGGGCGAAGTCGATCCATAAGGAGAACTCACGGACAGGGCACACTTCTCGACTCGAGCTTCTAAAATATTCGTTCGAAGTTCGCAATCTAAATCGGAGATCACCACCGCTCGCACCATCGTGTCGATCTAGAAGGGAGAAGAGGAGATGGGAGAAGGAGTAGAGTGAGGACTGCGAAAGCCAGTGGATACGCAAATCAATTATCCAAATCCTACTTTTCTTTGTGTTAATTCCCTACACAGTTTCGCTTCCACATTAATCCCCATTGTCAATGTAAACTAAAATAAATATGCTGATCTCTTCACTTTTCTCAATCTGGGGCACATTCGAGGAGTTTCAACTGCATTTATCTCTAAATAAAACTAAACGAGATGACTAGAGCTGCGGATTCAGGAGAATGAACACATCGTCATGGTGATTGAGAGAATCGCTAACTAATAAGCACAATTGTTTCGAGTGACACTGGGGAATGTGTTTCCTGATTTTCAGGACAAAGTGCTTCTTGTCTATGCCATCTCATTATTCAATCTCATAGACGTCATCGCTTCCATCGAATCCTCCGCGTCATGACTATTCACGCAAGATATCCTCTAACAAACAAGATCGACTTCACCTTGTTTTCGATTAACCAACTTACGCTATTACGTTAATAAGCCGATTTGAAATAAATAAACTTATTTGCATCATCTTTAGTGGGGTAGGGGAAGACTCGGCCTTTTTGCTGTCGACAGAGTGAGAGTACGATCTCAGTCAGAGCTCAGTGAAGAAGGAGATGCAATTGAGCCAAGGCATCCCCTGTGTTTACGTGTAGCATGACAACAACCAAGGGCACTATTCTCGTCTACTCTTTGTTGATGACTTAGTATATTAACAAGCACGAATTGAACAACTATTTCGAGTCGTATCTACTTAGTTCCAATGGAGAAATATGTTGTTTGAGCAATATTTGATTGCGGTAGTGACGACACGGCCCTGCCCATATCTCCCTCTTCTTCAAGTACCTCTCCTTCTGTCTCATTAACGCCATCTTCTCGCTACTCCCTCGTGATTTCGTGATTCCCTCGTGATATCCTCGAAGGAAGAGTCGCTTCCCTCTTTTCCTAATTTCTCGAATATTTTGCGTGCTTTGAACGAATATATCAAATTCAACTGTACAACTGTTCCTTAAAACGTCACTAAATGTTCTTGCAGGTTCATGGAAATCTCCACCATTGTTTGTATCTGCATTGCATGCGCTGTTCTGCTCATGGCCTTGTGTGCGTTGTTCAAGTGTCTCTCGGCAGTCGTCCAATCTGTTCGCAGCAGGTTTCAATTCGCTCCTCTCTACGCTTTATTAATCATCTGCTTCCAGACTCGAGAAGATGATGATGGCAATCACTGCTAGAAATGATGACGACTCGACCAGCTCGCTGTCGACCAGTGAAGACGATAATGCGATTGAGACACGGAATGGTGTGGTTTGAGCAACTACTGAGGAATTCTCGCCTATTCTGTTTGAATACTTCAATCTATCTACCAACCCTCTCACCTTTATTCCTATCAGCCGATTTATCTGAAATAAATCCTATTACTTTTGAGTATCGTCATTAGTAAGGGAGGGTAGTCGAAGTGGGAAGAAGTGCTGTCATGAGACGATAGATTATCTATTTGAATGCGTTTAGTTCGCGATTAAACAATTGTGAAAACCACCTGAAACGAGGAATGAAGGATGCGTGAAAAGGCCATAGGTAATTTTAGTATGGGTAACTGTTCTGCCCTCATTGGGCTCAAAGGAAGTTGTTATTCAGCCTTGTGAACATAGACAATGATTTTTTGAGCTCAGTTTCGGGAGGCTTGTTTATTTGCCTCTCTCTCGCTCTTCTTCTCGTGATATTCGGCCATCGAATTAGTTTCTATTTCGTATTATCTCACAACTACTTCAAGTGGTAAGATTTACTTATTTTATCATTTTGTAAATCACATGAAACGAATGAGTTGAAACAGATACATAGAGAATCAAGTGATGGCACTCCACTCAACTCTCTCACTCCTTCTTTGCCTCTCCCACTTGCTGTTTGGCGTCATAGGCGACCTTCCACTCTCCGAAGAGATGGGGAAAGTGAGTTCCATCGGCCGGGACCCACTGACGGGCACTAAGCGGTGCCTGAGTTGAGAGATGAAGCTCAGCAAACATCAGAGACTACCTCGAGATGGGAAGAGACGGAGAAGATGGGTGAGAGAGGACGAGGAGGAGGCACATAAGGAGTCGGAGCTACTTTCTTGGCTCCGGTGCAGCTATAATAGTGAAGTTTATCGAATAAATAGGCTGAATTCAACCTGGAAAAGCAGATCACCTTGTCCATAATGTCGAGGATGACGATGAACACCTGAAAATAAAAAAAAATCTAAATTAATTCACTTGTCTTTCGAAACTAACGCCGTATGTACAGTCAATGCCTCGCGAGTGAAGGAAGTCACTCCTCCATCTCTACGGAGAGTGGGAGGACGTTCTTGAGGTCAAAAAGTTCACTAAATTAAAGACGCAAAGTAGGTATCGATGACACCACTATAAGTATCGAAGGGGGGAAAAGTATTCTCAATCCTCAATCGCTGAGAATGGATTACATTTCTGATTGAAAGATATGAGGCCGAGGGAGAATTCGTGAAAGGATGCACGTATGGCGGTGGAATTTGCGCCCGTTCTCTTTCCACTCCTTGTTCTCAGTGGTAGCAACAGTCAAGGATTACGATTTACTACTTTTCGAGGGTTGAGGGAATCACAAACGTCCAAAGAGGCAAAGGATAGTACGATTGAGGAGAAGATTTAGGTGAAAATAACGAGGAGGAAAACATCGATTCGCCCTTCTAATGAGGCACTCGAAAAGTTGGCTACTGCAAAAAACCGCCGGAAAGGCGAGAAGATTCGACGGATTCAGATTCGATGATTTGGAAACAAGTATTGCATCATTGCAATCTCTTCCCAAATCAATCGTGTTCTTCATTTGATGGGAAACCATATTTATTTCTTGCAATTCTTGAATAACGGGAATGCTATTTATGATGGAGACGAATCAAGTATGCTGTCTACGGGTCTCCTTCCTCTCTCTCTCCAGGCTTCTTCCATTGATCTGCCAGGATCTTCAAGTGCTCTGCAGATTCTTTTGTATGGGTGACTTCCTCGCGAGGCGTGAACTCGTCCTAAAATCAGTACTTCACTTCCTTTCTAGGAGGATTCGCACCTCGTTGTCAACATGTTCTTCCTTATTTTCGACCGGATCTGCCTCATTGGTCCTCTGGGTCTCAATGGGTGGAGCTGCCTGGACGGTGGCAGAAGTGGACGGATTGGCGGGGTCGTTTGTGCTCCAGCATCTGAAATCGTAATTTGAATCGTTGAAATAAGTAAAGCAATAACTTGCTGAATACTCCTGTGATGGCTTCCATGATGCTCTCTGAACTCGTGTTCTTCACTGAAAACGACGAATTATTCACGAAAGTATGGACGGAAAAAGCTGTACATTTCAACAGAGAAAGTGAAGTAAACGCAAGATACTATCAGAAAGAATCTCATCATATGGGAAGAGGGGAAGATGCAGGAGGGAAGACTTAGCGGAAGATTATGTCTATTTCATGAATGGAGGGATCTCTCATTTCGAGGTATGTTATTGTCTCTCAATATCACATGCTCTCTCACAAGTCGTAGACACCAAGGGATGTGTCAAATGAAGAAGGTTAGAAGTTATTCGTCTTAACGTACAAATTCTCTGGTTGTGTTCAGCACACCTGAGTGTTCTGTGAGATTTGGTTGAGCATGGAGCGGGGCTTCTAACTTTCGAGAGGCGAAGACTCGAGTGCGGACTCTTCTCGAGAATTCGATTTTGCTCGATTTAACTGCAATATTTGCACACGAAAGTTGCTGAAGATGTCAATTGAACTATTCAGACTGTCATCGTGTATGTAGAAAACTGTTGTCAATCACTGAACCCACAACAGTACTTCTTCCACTATTGTGGCCGAACTGTCTTCGTTAACTTCTTGATTAACTTCTTGAGTCTATTTGTAGTCTCGCCTCATAGCATCATTGCCAGGCTCGATCGCTGTTGGTGCTTCTTGGCGATCATCCAATTTGTCATCAATTCTCGTTTGGTGCACATTACCGTGTGGTCCGGATCGTCCTCTCAGATGCAATTTCTCACAAAGTGCACACTACTGGAAGGAGGGGAATCACGCTCAATAGATATGTCGGAGTGGAGGAGCATCATACCAGAGAGCATAGTACTGCATAGTTTGATTCGAACAAACACCAATGGTCACGAATGTTTGGGCATTCATCAAGAAGGAAGAAATCTGAGAATTATTTTCGACGCTTTTGCAGGCCAGTTTTTACGAATATCACGAACTCTGCGAGAATTCGGGCAATCAAGCGTGATGCCATCTGAAAATAACAAATAAGTTAAAACTGAAAATTCCTCGTTCGGTATTTGTTCATCCTCACGAAAATAACATAGGACATCTTGCTTGCAGTAGAATGCACGATTACCTAAGCATGACGCATCTCATGAATCCCACGCATTGTGCCCACCAGTTTGTGTATCTCTATGCCCGCTGTCTTCTCTCGAGAATTTAATCAACTTATTTATCATTACAAAAAAAAGTAAACAGTGATTAGAGAGTGGCAATGCGAGAACAAGATAACTTGAGTAGAATATCAAAATCTGAGGTAGTTTGAGAGTCGAGGGCAATCAAATCAAGCGCTCTCTTCCTTCTTGGCTCTCTCGTATCTCTCATGGGATTCATCCCAATGGCGGAAGAGTTCATCGAAGTGCGCTCTCTGACCCTCAAGAGCGGTCGCCTGACGAGCACTGCAATGATTAAGTTAATTAATTAGTTAATTAGTTAATTAGTTAATTAATTAACTAAAAGTGCACTGACGTCAGTTCCTCCTTGGCCTTCTCCGTGGCTTCATGGGTCTCATCCCAATGACGGAAGAGCTCATCGAAATGAGCCTTCTGCTTGTTAGTTTCCTGCAGAGAAGAAGCGTGTTGAGTAGTCAGCATCTGCAATTGATTTGTCATCACTTGGGAGTCAAAACTCGGGGTTCTCCTACCTGCTTTCCTTTGATGGGAATAGGCACGGAAGCAGTGTGTTTCATCTGAAGTGTAACAGTACTTACTCTCCCAGAGTCATCCCCCACCTCCTTCTCTTCTCTGTGAGGCATAACAGAGGACACGGAGACACTCTTCCTTGCTGGAACCACTTCCGGTTCGGAGGAACTCTCGCGTCTCGAGCCTCTGAACATCGAGATTACGTCATCCTTTTACATGATAATTACCTGTTCCGACCGAAGATCTTGCCCACTTTCTTCCCAACGAATTCCATAGCGGGAATCGATCGAGCTGAAAATACGGTAAGTCAATTAAAAAGATGAGTGAGGTATCACGAGAAAGAAATGCTGCGAAGTGAGTGAGTGGGTGTATTTGTGAAACGACAATAGTTCAAAAAAAGTTCACAATTATATTAGAAACGTCGATAATTCAGGCGAGAAAAGCGAAAATTCTGGAGCGGAGGAGTTGAATTTCAGCGAGGAATCTTAATGGGAGGAGAAGAATTGAGGATTCGCAGGGGATTATTGTTTGTTTTTGCATCTAAATGGATGAAATCTGAGAGCAGGGGGCCACATCGCCTCTCACCCAGTGACGATAACCGTTTGGTGAGATAAAGTGCAAGGATCGCTTCATCCAATCATAATAGTGGCACTATAATGCACATTCATTATTATTATTCACAATCATATCCACGACTTCCAACCCTCATCTATTTGGTGTTGAGTGGTAATGATTCGAGAAATGTGTTACTTTGAGACGTTGCGGAGAAAAGTAAGACAAACACCCACGCAAGGCCCATGCCCTTCCTCATCTCATTTAGATTTCTTTGCACACATCTACACTACTGTGCTTGCTTTGTCTCTATTTTTTAATGATAGGAAGCAATCAAATCGAAAAAAGTTACTAAATTTATCACATAACTTCATAAACCGGAGAAACACAAGATTGAGTGTCATGACGATAACAAATAGGAAGAGTCGTTGTCTCAGATCTGAACTTGACGCATCATGTTGTTCCACTCCTGGATGTTTCCCTAAACAACGGATGAATTCATTCGGTTAATGATTTCTACCTGTGAATCCATCGTGACTCGTCCGTTTCCGACCACGGTGAAGATGACGGTGGTGTTGTTGCTCCTTCGCGATCTATGGAGGCTGAGGCACGACAATATTTGGAGACAAAGACAATAGCTTACTTGCGAAGTCTCTTCAACATTCTAGTGAAGAGCTTACATGCTGCGGAATGTTTCCACCAACCACGAACAGTCATTGTCATGCACACCTGAGCAAGCAATACTGCATTCCCACGAAAATTGCGGTAAAAATATCATTCATAAGCTCGTTTCGAAAATCGTTTGCACGATAATCTTCATGAAGAACTGTGAAAGTTAATAGAAGTATGCGAAGCGAAACAACAATGTTTGACCGAAGAAAGGGAGGAAAAGGAGGCGCGGGGTGCTCCTAATCAATGAAGGTGGATTTATCACTACATGGGGGCTAGAGAAGGGGAGGGAAGGAAGATATTTCAGTAGCGTCAGCAAACGGATTATTCGTTATCGCGAAAGATCTCGTAGTTCTGGTCTGCGGTCCTTCGGAAAGTTACAGTGCACAGAATAGATGTGCACCTGAGAAAGGGGAAAAGAGAGGAAAGTTGAGATTTACAATTGAAGAATTGAAGACAGCGCAGAAGGGAAAGGAAGAGATTCACCATTACTCTTCCTCTTGCTTAATGAGGCACTTGAAGAGATCCTTACTCCCTACAATGAAAAAGTTTTTGGGAAGTCCAAGATAAGACTATTTGGCATCGTGGGCGAAGATTCTCGAACAATGTACGCATTTCTCTCCCCATTTCGACCGTTGTTAATTTGTCACGCATATTTTCAGTGTATAAAGGAAGAATACTGTAGCTTGGAGACGATAAACAGATAGAGACTATAGAATGTGAGACTGTAGAGAAAAAGGGGAGGAGAGGGATACTGTCGAAACGGAAAACAACAGAGAGGCGATACAGTATCTCTCTTTCTCACTTCTTCTTGTCATTTGTTTGTTGAGCTGATAGGCTTAAGAATTACTCTGAACAAGAAATTGTACTACTCTTCACAATGCAATTGCGATCAGCTGGCAACACATCAGAACCTCTGTCTACTTGCACTTTTAAGCGATTTATAGTTGAAAAGGCAAGAGAAATGCTTGAATGAAGAAGTATTCCATGGGGGAAAACTAAGGGAGGGCGGATGATGGGAGGAGCTGAGAAGAAGGATTTGATGGTAGATTATGGTCATCACTCCTCGGAATCGGATACATCACAGAATCTCAACAAATCTCATATTTATCATGTATTCTCCGCTTCTGATTGAAAACAAGCTCTGTCGCGAACAATGGGTCTGAGATCAAACCCTAAGGGTAGGAATAAAGAACAAGCAAGGCGGAAGTGAATATTATCTCCACCAATTCAATGTTCGACCATATTCATGAACGCTTTGATTTATTCTCAAAATATTCCATGTGCAAACTGAACAAAACGAACGCACAATCAAACTTTCAGAGTGAGCATCGAGAATTGTACTGATGTCTTAGTAATGAGGTATGGTTGGGTTTGATCTCCCTGCATCATAAAGCTGCTTGAAATGCGTGCGACCCTGCAAAATAGGCTTCTCAGTAATTGTAAAGTCCTAGAACCTACTTGGCAGCTGACTGGGAGAGTAAGAACCGTCACGCGAGCCGTGTTAGAAGCAGCGAGGTTCAGGGCGAGAGGGTCTACAGGATGTCTTCTTGTGCACCTGAAATGATCTTGTTGATGAAACGACCCAATTTCACTTACGACTTTCGAATTTGTTTGGCGATAATGGTGAACAATAGGGCAATGATGGCGATCAGAACTTGGAGCATTGCTTTAAACTTTTCCTGAGATTGAGGATTATTAATGATGGATTGCATCTCCCTTCGTGCTGTCCAATGTTAGCTCTGATGAGGCAGTTTGTGCAGACTTTTTCGGAAAGAGAATAAATTAAAGATAATTGTCATTCACATATGATAACTAGAACTTGAATTGATGTCTGTATTTAACTTCGTATATTTTTACAAATTCCTTTATTCGCAGTAAGGTACGACATCAGGTACGCTTTTACGCAACTGAACTACTGAACAAGAGGAATTTCTCATCACTTGTTTTGACAGAGTTGAATGAAACACCTACCATGATAATCTAAATGTCAAAGAGAGTTACGCACATGAAATTCGACTTCGAGCCCTAGAATATGACGATGCCAACGTGTCATAGGGGACAGTGATCTTTAAACCCGGAGAAGGCGCTGTTACACTCTGACGTAATGGTTCGCTCTGTGCTATAATGACGAAAGGGTAGATTTATAACTCGAAGAAACGACAGTTCTGCCTCTTCTCACGACTAGTACCGAGTTCGGAATTAGAATTTCGATTTTAAAAAATGTATAAATCAACGATGTGTGAGAAAGAATTGTTTTAAATAAGATTTCTTCCATTGAAAATAGTCGAAATCCCTTACTCCTAGAACTACAGTAATCATTGCGACTAACAAGGTGGCAAACAAACTCCGCCTCGGGCGCTATCTCCCTCACCTCAAGAGAGAGATGGGAGGAGCTTGTTTCCATGGTAAAGAATAAATCGAAACGCGCTTTTCGGGCGCAAAAGGCAAGAGGAAAATGAGTCAAAAGGTGTCTATCGACGTGAAGTACTTGGGAATCAATTAAAAGAGAAGGGATTGAGAGATGGGATCGATGATTCCCGGAACGTCGAATTATAATATAAATTGAAAAAAATGTCTGGATTACATCTACTTCCTATGATTTTCCCTCTTCCCTCCCTATTCCCTTCGAATTCCCTTCGACTCCCAATTAAGTAGTGGAAGACGAGAACGATTCACAGAGCGGTCGCTTATGAAGTAAATACCATTTTTATCCATAATTAAAAGTTCGAAATAACATCACAGAGGTGGAAATCTCCACCGAAGTAGACGTCGGAAATCTTCAAGACGTCGGAAATCGATTATTATAGCCTTTGTCCCAGCCTTCTCTCAGATCGTCGAAGTAGACATCTCCGACCGGAAAGAACAAATTCTTAACACAAATCAGCCTAGGCGTTCAGAAAGTAGTATCAGATACTACTGATACCTGCAGAGGGTCTGCGGGAGGAGCGACGAACGCGGCAGCTGCAGCGGGCATTGGAGCAACCAGGACGACTGCAGGAAGCGGAGCGGGCATCGGAGCAACCGGCGCGGGAAGCTGGTCCGTGGGTGCGGATGGAGGATCGGGCATGATAGCTGCTCTGGCCTTGGATGCTCTTAAATCGTACTTTCTGCAACCTGCATCCCTATTATTTTATTCATCGTATTGATTGAGCGGAGACGAGGTTTCCAAAAATCAAGAAAGTTCGGTTCAATGTAGCTGATTCTATAGAAATAATAGCTTGACTTACCCGCATCCCATTGTAGAATTCCAAGGAGACAGATAAGTGATCTGAAAAATATTATATTTAGACGATAATAATCTTTAAAAGGTTTTAAATTAATAAAATAGTGTCCAAAAGGATTTAAAACTGAGGATAGGTGTCAAGGAGGCGTGGAGGGGAGGAATCTGAATCAATAGATAGATGAGAACGATGATACTCAGTTTGCCTGCGGTTAGGGAAAGAGAGAAAGGAAATAGGAGTCCATGAGCGTCGGATTATTGAATACATGTTTTGCATACAATCTCTTCAAGCTCGTATTCCTCATTGAACCTCATTGCGGCTTCAATGATGGTTATGATATTTTAGAGAGTTGCTGCTGAACAAAACAATGCGTATTTACTTCAATCTGTCATATGTACGTGAAGATCCGAGAGGAGAACTCACATACTGCGAAGGTAGAGGAAAACAACAGAAGTTGAGAGGAATTCTTGAAATGAGGGGCGAAGGGGAACTAAACTACGGTACAAATGGTGTAGTAATAGAATAATAAGTAAGTAATAGTATTCCAGCTAAAATGAGTCTTTCTGATTCGCGAGAAGTTCTTACACTGATTTTAAGGTTAGAGAAGAAGGAATTCGGTTCCCTGACTGGTTGTTGTTATTGTCTTCGCTCTAAAACACACTAAAATTTACAAACCTGTACTGGGTTGGCAATTACGTGCACAATATGAGCTGGCGAGCGAGAAGAAACCAGGCCGGGACCATTCTGATGGGCCTCGTTGACGGGAGGAGGAGATGCGAATGCTTCTCTGCATCACACAGTGGAGTGACTCCAATCAACGAAGACGAAGAGATCAAATTGAGGCTGAAGAAGGGAGGAAGGAGAGGAGCCTATGGATTATACACACGAGTCCCTCGCATTATGTCTAGTCATGTGGTCTCGGAGAGTGTTGATGAATTGGTATCGTCCATATATTTTTATCAAGCGATTGTTTAGTACATAAGTTGCGAAAGAATTGGGAATCACACGGTTGAATGATAGGGTCGGGGATCGAGAGAGAATTTAAAGACATCCACCACTTACACGGTGGATTCCTGAAATGTATACGTTTTATAATAATATCTTTCTGAATCTCACAGCCGATCCACAGCAAGAGCAGACTATGGGAATAATCTCCAGGTGGTCAACAGAAAAGACCTGCACAGTGCCCGTGGGACCCTGGCCGGATTCGCTCTGAGCCTGGGAGTCCATCTCGGATGAGAAGATATCTGCAGTTCCCATCTTGCGACGGGGTGGACCGGCCTCCTGAATATCACCTTCAAAGATTATCGAATCTGTTGTTAACTACCTCGGAAGCGTCGACGGAAACGTCGGAGAGGGTCGGAAATGCACGATCAGGAGCAATGGAGGATGTAGGAGAATAGGAAGAGCAAGTAAGGATAGGAGTCTCTCCGAGTGCATCGACCTCCTGCAATATTTCGTATTCCCACTCAATTATCTGTTCTTTTTCGACCCTTCACACTGCTACCTGGTAGATGGGAGCCTCGTTGTCTTCAGGAGAAATCGAGCAAGGGGGAGTTGCTGAGAGAACCGTGCGAGAAGAAGCAGGAGATGCCTGAGAAGAAGAAGGCCAAGGGTAGCTGACTGGGTCGAAGTCGGCGCCAGCGACCGGCCCATTCTTCTGCAATTCAACAACGCCACTCGTGTCGGCCCGCTCAGGCTCCTTGCTGCAACTAAATTCAAAAAAATTCAATGAAAAGATGAGAGGATGACTCACGAGTTGCCCATGCTTGAGATCTTAGTTAACACAGTGAGTGAACTGAAAAATATACGTTTTCAACTCGACATAAGAAGCCACTGGATGCTGCCACGAAACGGAGGAAATCGGTACGAAGAAAGAGGCAAAAGATTAGTTGAATTTATAAAAGTTGTTGAAGAAACGACAAAGATGAAAGGATGCTGAGCAATCAAGACTCAAAAAATATGAAAATGCATGATTGAGTGTATACTGTGGTGGGAGACCTGAGCGAGTGAGAAGATAGATGAAAAGGAGGGAGAAAATTCATCATGCGGTAGATTATGGATATCAGGCATCGGACTACATCTCTCTCACAGAATCTCAGCTGATCTTTCATTTATCAAGCCTTATAACAAGTCTCGAACAATGGGGCTAAATCCTTTGAGAAAGGAAACAAAAAAGGAGGAAGTTGAAATAATGGTCCAATCTAGTTTCACACGTGAATGTGCATGATTTGGTTTTGTTGTCGACAACGCTGATATGAGCAATGTATCGAACTATCGAAGTCGACACGACTATTCTAGCGGTTGTGCCTGAGAAAGAGAAGAACCATGGTCGGATTAGACCATGGGATTGGACGCAAATGCCGCATTGAACTGTTATCAATGCAAGCGTTTCTAAAGTGGAACCAGACTCACACCAAACTCAAAAACTCAAGCATGCTAATAACCAGAGCTTGAACCAATGGTTTAAATAATTTTAATTATTGTTCTGTTCATTGTGAGGTACGACATCAAATACGCTTTTACGTAACTGAACTACTGAACATGAGGGGATCGTCATCACTTGTTTTGATGAATTCAATGAAACACTACCCCTAGATGATAATGTCAAAGGGATTTCCGACCCTCAGATTATGACGACGTCAGCATGTTTGTTGGAACTACGGGGCAGTGGACTTTAACCCCAGAGTGTGAGCGATCTGTCAAGTTTTATGATTATTAAAATTTATTATTTTTTGTAATACAATTAAATATAGGATTATTAAAGAAATGACTAATTTTTTCTCGCATTTCTTGAGCTACAGTAATTATTCAGACCTCCCAAGATGGCAAACAAACTCCGCCTTTCCCCTACATGGGAGGTATGGGAGGAGCTGGTTTCCATGGTGATGAATAAATCGAAACGCGCTTTTCGAGCGCAAAAGGCAAGAGGAAAACGAGTCAAACGGAGTCTAACGACGGTGATTGAATGGGAATCGGTTCAATGGGAGGCGTCATCTCCTTACTAGAGGGCGAAAGGAGAGGGCTCTGCCGATTCTGCCAACCAGCGGATATCTCACAAAAAAATTGAGAGGAAATCCGCATCAAGAAAGCACACGAGAAGAGAAGAACGAGGCAAAGAAGGAAGAAAGGATGAAGGAAAGAGATTCCAAGAGCTCGAGATTGTTGATTATGTTCGATAGTAGTTTTTCATCTATGACTTTTCACGTAATTTCCCAATCTCAATTACTTTAAAATTTATTGATTTCAAAATTAAACCATATTTGCATAGAAACTAATCAATTCGGAAAACACAAGAACTCTTCGTTGGTGACTAATGACAGGAGTGAGTGAAGTCTATCTTTCCATAGCCTGCTTCCACCATTCGAGATTGTAGGGTGGCGGATTCCTGCTATCGCGAATGAACAAAGCTTAATCAAAGTACAACTGACTCTTCTTGTTTTTCCGTCTCTCCATCACAATCAAGAGATGTCTGTCCCTTCAGTGAATTCTTCCACCACTCGAGTGCATAGCGTTTACAGTTCCTGGAAATTATAATATAATATTTTGTCTTTTCTCCATTACGTACTGGGCCTGGTTGTCATCTGGTACACACGATTTCTTCAGGGATGAAGTATTAGCGAGAGAGCAATGAGATGTCTCAGCCGTCGAGTCGCTTTCGAGAATCGTAGCCTCGTGGATCATTTGAGATTTTACGTACGGTTTCTAAATATTTTCGCTTCACCAGTGACCTACACGAACTTGCTCTGCTAATATTACCTTTTGGGAGTCTGCAGCTGGAGTATTGGGTGAAGCGTAGGGAATGGATTGCTCAGATGGCATGGAATCGAGAATAGGAGAAGATGATTCTATTTCTCGTGAGAGAGGAGGATCACTCTGCTCGATCCTATAAATCCTGATTTCGATATAAACCAAACAAGGATAACTCACTCGCTGGCTATATCGCAAGAGGAAGCTGATAACTGAAAGTGATGACGATAGTCTTCAAACAAGGAAGAGATTGACGATAAGGCAAGCAACTGAGAGGACTAAGTTAGTTCAATGCGCCAATGGGTGCATTCGCAAAGAAAAGCCAATGACGTTTCGTAATAGAACAATGTCATACTGGTTACATAGGGGAGCGCGTCAGAAAGAAACTAGAGGAGGTCGCACGCATCAATGAGGAGAATGACATTTATAGACTCGAAGATGAGGGAAGGAGAGAAGGGATCGATGATTCCCGGAGCGTCGGATTATAATATAAATAGAATACACACTTGTTGTAGATCTCTCCTCTCTTTGAAAATCCCTCCTCTTCTTCTGATTGGAATAGAAAGGGAAAAAGGTGATTGGAGGGGTTGAGAGATAGAGAGGAGAGATAATGAAAAAGTTGGAATGAGGAAGCGTAAAAAGCCAACCTTACTCCTAATTTTCCTCTAATTATAGCCAGGTGTTACAAGTGGGTCGACTTCATTTTTACACACGGATTGGTTGTTTCACTTTCTTTTTCTTCTCCGCAAAGCTTTTTAGATCCCATGATTGTTGTCCAGAGTTCTTTGTATCGTTCTTATAATTAGGAGCTTGTTTCAATATTTATCATACATACCCTAAATGATGGAACAAATTATGAGTATGATGACCGGTACATCTCTAGAAGTTGACAGGGTGACCCCTGATTGGACGCCACACTTGGTCCATCTGGACGAAGTAGTTGCGACCCTGCATGAGTCATTTTTTTAGAGACTAGAAGATCAGTATGTCTACCTCATTACTGAGGTCGCGGACAACTGAAGAGGGCACCGCCGGAGGCGCAGGTAGGTTGAGCACCAATGGGTCGACCCGAGCCGTCGAGCTGTATTAATGATTGGCGATCAATAACGAATTATTAATTGGCTATCGCCAAGTCTGCGTTACCTCTTGAAGAATGTGCGCACTTTCATGAGTGCACCACAGAGGATGATGCCGATGCTGACAAGCAGCTTTCCAGTGGTGTTCTTGACCGAGTGAATTGAAGGCATCTTCAATTTGACCATACGTCACGATCCCTATATGCATAAGAGAAATGACAGGATCCCCAATAAACGCAACAAATTGAAAACATCAACAATTTTGAAAATAGGAAAGCGAATCGATTCAATGGAAGCAAAAACCAATAAGGAGGCATGTCGGTGAGAGAATTAAGAGAGAGCATGAAGAAGGGAGATCTGAGGGGCCTCCAATTGCGGATTATAGGCGATTGAATTGCTTCTTCCCTCTATCTTCCAGCCTCCAGGATAGCTCTGTTCATGTAGTTTGTGCCGAGATATGGGAGTGGATTCTAATGCAACAGCTTTTCAAAACAACCTATGTTCATCACGTAGTGTTGCGTACAATCACTTCGTTTATCCAACACGAAGTCAGAAGGAATGCGACACTGCGAGAGCGTAGACAACCACACATAAGAGAGAGAGCGAGAAGAGGGGATAAACTACAGTAGGAAACGAATAACAATCTAGTGTCTCAAAAAAATGTTCAGCGTATATCATCATTTATTGGATAGTTACAGACAGTGAAACGGGCCCATTAGTCGACTTCACTCTTCATCATTTCCATCTTTATGTCTCGCGAGTCGCTGGTCCAGCCGGATCTTCCACTGGTTGTTTAGATCGGAGAAGTAAGCATCCGCCTCCTGAATGGTTGTTGTTTCAATCTTACTTTTCACTTCATTCGCGCCCATCTTGTGTTTCGAGGGGCGAAATTGGAGGAAGTTCGAACGGATATACCTGCTCCAGGTTTGCGGGATCTCCGGCGATGGCGAACGCGGGTGCATCGGGGGCAGCAGCCACGTCAGGCTCAGTACTAGCCTCGGCCACTCCAGCCTGCTCGTTGACAGGAGGAGAGGGAGCGGGAGCATCAGATTGCTTCTCGGCATCCGAAGTGGCGACAGGCTGAGTCACGACGGGGCCATTCTTAGTGAAGGCTTCGTCTCCCTGCACACCCACGGCGCTCGACGGTCTAAATTAGCACGTTTAGTTTGTCTCTCATCATTTTCCCCTGGGGAGGGTCAGATCCAGTTCAAATTCCTCGATAATTAGAGGTTTCTATGGAAAAGCGAGCCACTTCACTCACCCGCAGCCCATATCGGTCTCTCAGGGGAGGAGATAGCTCTGAAAGCATGGCAAGTTCGCGCAACTGCTTGAAGATTCGAAAATAGAAAGTCCCGAAAGATGCTCATGGAAAATTGAAAAACATAGAAGGATTTAGAATGTCGAAAAACGAATATTTTCGGCGAAAACCGAGACGTTTTAGAGGAGAGGTCTCAATTAATGGAAGAGAATGGTGCCACTCTGCAAGCCTGGAAGTGAGGGAAAAGTGGGAGGAAATAAAGGAGGATTGCAGGAGCGTAGGAGTAAAGATTGCACGCGTGGGTGAGATCTCCTAAGTCTTCCATTATACCCCTTTTAGCCTTCATTATCGTGTTGTATAATGCGGGATATTCGAATATCGAAATTCATTAAGAACAATGGACAATCGAGACCTATCTGGTGACGGATTGAGTATACAAGAAGGAGGGATGGGGGATTTACACATCATACAATTTCTTGTACGTCTCCCTTGCTCTCAACGAGGCGTCGGCGAGCGAGTTCTGGACTGCTTGCTCATATTGCTCACTGTTGAAGGCATTGAGAACAAAGATGAGGTTGAGGGCATGCATGAATTGGAAGAGGAAGAAAGCAAGATAGTTGCTACGAATGATTCGACAGAATATTTGAAGACAGCGAAGGAGATTACGAGAGGAGGGAGAACGATCCGTCTGCTTAATGAGGCCCTTGAGCAGATCTCTCCTGGAAAGCGCAGAAAAAGTACTCGGGGAAAGAGCAAAACAGCGCTGGCTTGAGTGTATCTTAGAGTCTCGACAATCGACAAACTCACTCGATCTTTCTCTTGTGGATGTAACTGACTAGGGCGAGAATTCCCTTTTTGATCTCCCTTTTGAGAACGACAAATAGAACTGCGATACACACAATGATGAGTTGACCGAGAACAAAGTAGCCTGAAAAATACATTTGAAACGATATCCAGAGGCTGCAATGATTCTCCGCATTGAGTTGTTTCTTCTCTGCAGCTAATTAACACATCTCTTCCACTAAGGAAAAATTCGGAAAGAAGAGCAAATGTTTACCCAAGACTGGAAGCGAGGAAGACTTGGGAAGGCCGTCTGCGAGAATTCCAATGATGACCGTGATCGACATCATTACTGCCAACCCGTAATTGACCTGAATATAAATAATAATTAATTAATGATTGAGAATTTTTTTTAAATTGGAGTACCGCAGTGTCCATATTATCTTCGTCCCCGAGAAACAGGCCAGTAATGATGAGAACTCCCAGGAAGTAGGCAGGGATGATCACTAATTGGACCCAGAATGTCGGATGACGGACGATATTGCAGTCGAAATAGATCTGAGATGCGTCATATTTTATAAAAAAATAAACAAATCGAAGAATCAGCATACTGCAGCTCCATAAAACTCGTTGACCAACTCAGCATTGAGAGAGATGAGCGCCCACTCGTTATTCACCTGTATTACACACTCTGATGGACACATAAGGTTTTATTATTTACTTTTCCAGACATCCTCTTTGGGTCGTAATAGCGCCAGATTTGGAACGTCGCTTCGTCCGGAGTGAGCTGATTGAGCACGAAACACATACGACACGTGTGAGAGTCGAAGGGGAAGTTGGACATCTCAATTAAACTTATTTTCGAAAAGAAATTCGAAAATGTTGTCTTACCACCATCTCACAACTATAAGAGATCGCCCAATTCAGATTGACATTCACAGTTCCGTTTGAATAGATCTGAGAATGGAGTTTCGTCATAAATTTCAATAGATACCTTAGCCATAGCAGTCTTGTCATCATCCACATTCTCCCTTGATTGAGCGTCACACGGGCTGATATTCGGCTGCCAGATCGACTCGCTTTTCACGAGCAAGTAAGGAATCTGTCCATAGTCAGATTCGTTCCAGGAAAGTCGCATGTCGACCCTGATTTGGAGTGATTTTCGTGAAATTCAGGAAGGATACCATCCAACTCTCATGTTGATCACAACTTCAGCTGACTGTGAGACTTGGTCCTGAAGTTAATCATGAGTGGGTACTAGAGGTTGAGATTTACCACTCGATTCACGCGAAAGTAGTTGAGATTGAGCGAAATGGGAATTGGTTCGTAATCTACAGGAGCATTTTTAGATCCTTCAATGACAATTCGATAAGGGGAGTACTCCCTCAAAAACCGAGTGAGAAAGTAGGAGAAAGCTCCTTGATGTACTGCTTGAACAAATCAGAGTAGAGTTTTGCATTTTTATCTGCATACTCTTTATAGACTGTCGTATCTGAAATCGAGTTTTAAAATGAACACCGCTGTCGCTTACAGTTCGCTAACGAAGAGTAGACCAAGATGAGAAGCACGAAAACTTTCCTCATCGCATGAGAGACGAAATGCAATTGAAGAGCCCGATTTCGAGTCATGTTTGCTCCCATCCCCGTGTCAATTGTAACACGATATTCCTCTACGATAGTTTATCGGTACATTATAGTCGTTACATATGAGTAGTCAGTCAGTAGCATCACTTCTGTCCTCCATTAGAACGGGCGGTGTCCTCCTCATTCTCGAGGTTCTGAAAGCCGGATGTGGACGGAGACTGGCCATTGCCTGTAATTAGTCAGTTTAGACTCTAAAAACGCCCTCTCTTTCGCATTTTTCCCGAAATCTATTGAACATTTTGACGATTGTACGTGATGTTTCATGCCTCAAGTACCTCGGATTCTCACGGACAGACGACGGAACCCTCTGGCGATACCCCCAAGCGCCTCGGCGATTCGATTTCTCGACGCCGGCTGAACCCTCGTCGACTCGGGCACAATCGGTCTGTTCATCGTGCCAAAATGGACTGTATGGCGTAGACCCCGATTACGATTCAGTCCCGTGCCTGGTGTCTTGATGATTCCTCCTGAAAAAAGGCTTGAAAAAGTGCGATTGGAGTGCTAATTAGGGGCCTGATGCGGGGTGTTACTCGGGAAGGGTGGAACATCAGGAACTATCAAGGGAGATTCGTAAGATAGGAATCTTCCAAAGTAATATTGTCATTTTTTCCGGAAACTAAATGATGAGGACTCACTCTTGGTCGACGTGCGGCGATTGTTCGCATCCGTTGCGGAGCGAGAGCGATTGCGACGTCCGAGAAAGTAACGAACGAGCGAGGGAACGTTGAAGGGAAGGGAGAACCTCCAATTGCTACCATTGCCCTCCCAAGCCTACAATTTATGAAGGAGAACGGACTAGCCTACGCTCAGACACTCAACTACCATCATTTTGGTACGAGAATGCCTAATTTTTGGCTAAATTTGTTTATTTAGGAACAAGATCTCGTACGGATTATGTGCCTGATCTACTGTCTCTGAGGGCTGAATCATTGTTTTGCGCGAATTCAACGAAACAGGATTCCGGTTAATAGCCTAATATGCTAATAATGTCAATGGGATTATCGTCCTAGGAATTCAACTCTTAGATTCTTGCATGTAAACATGTTGTTTGATCTTGGTGATAGGGGTCTAACCTTAGAATTTAAGGGATCTTCATGAATTTTCGTTGAATTCCTTCAAAAATAAGGCAATTATCACTCACCCTCTTGCTCTTTCTCCCTCCATTGTTCGACTCTGATCGATCGAGTCGGAGGAATCGAAGAAAGTGGAGGAGGCCCGATTGCCTCCCTGAGATTGACTTCTCACGTGTCCCTCTCGTGCACGAGAGGGAATGCGAGATGGATGAGGGACCACTTGCTGGTGTTGAGCAGGAGTGACGGTACGGTAGATGGTTCGAGGAGGGGAGGAGATGGGCGGCATGAGGGGAGAGGGAGTGGGAGGAAGAGGACGAAGGGACGAACGATCGATGGTGGTCGTTCGACGACGTTCACGGTCGAGTTGACGGACCTGCACTTTTATTTGTTTTGTTGTTATTATTGTTTTTCGGATGAAATGGAAGCAATTCTACAGCACCCTATCGATTTCCGATTGATCGCCCTCTCCCCTACTCCTTCTCTCTTCACTTCCTATTCATGGAGAAGAAATCTCAATAGTTGGCGAATACTGGAAAGAAAGCTCACCTTAGCCTTGAGAGCCAGAGCCTTCTCCTTGACTTCCTTCTCGTCAGTCTGATTGAGTGACTTCAACTCGCGCAGACTCATTCCACGACCTCTCTGCTCGCTCACAGGGAGCTCTGTCGTGGGTCTGAAACCATCTCATGAATTTAGCCAGCAAAGTGGTGCCATACCCCTCCGCGGGTTCGGATATGGTACGGTCCCGCGTCGGACGACAAGATTCCCACTTGGCCTGAGGTCTGAATCGAGAGATTAGAGTAGATAACCTTTCAGAGAGAGGAAATGTCGATTGGAAAGGCGCAGGACATTGGTTTACTAAGATGCTGGATGTTTAACATAAGGGTCTCCCTCATATCCCGCGCTCGCGGCAGGATGCGCAAGATAAAGGGTTTCTTTTGTGACAAATTGTCATCGTCAATGCTGTGTAGGGATGTCGATCACTCACTCAACACACGCCATCATTGGCCCGAGGAGGGGAGACCGGTAGGAGAGAGAGACTATCCCGTAGAAGGAACTGAATCGATGCAGAGATAGAAGAGGAAGGGAGAAGAATCCTGCGTGATTAGGTACCATAAGTGAGAACTACCCCTTCTCCTCCCCCCTTCGCACAGTTTTGATAGTTGAGGCTACTCGGGCAAGGATATGCCAACGATTTTTGAAAATGGTGAAATAATGTTGAATTTTATCGTAACAATGCTTCATTAGACCGCGAACAATCCCCAAGAAACAGAACAATGGAGAGTAGAAAAGTGCTTAGAAAAAAAACATAGGATGATAACAGAAATCCGAGTGGGAGTGGTTAAGAGAGTAAGAGACCTAGGTACATCACGAGAAAGGAAATCATGTGGAAATAATTAGGATAAACACTTGTAGAGCCTTTTGGCGTGGATTCTGAAGTGTTGCTTGTTGATGGGAATGACGTTGAGGAGAGAGATGAATCGGGAGGAACAATGGTGGAATCAAAATCAAAGGTGTCTGAATCGTTCGAAGGAACTGTGAATAGGTCGGTTGAATTTTCAAAAGAAGTTGGAGTTATTGTTGCGGTTCCATTTCCAGATTGGTCTTCATCCTCGAAAATCTCGTCGGACGTATTATCTTCATTGTCCTTGCCTTCTTCAATTTCTTCCAAATCAAGATTCAGTAGCCAAGTTCTAAAGTTCTCGGAAATTGGCCTACTATGGGTCAAGATACTCACGTCATATTTATCTGCGCCAGCTCATTTTCATTCGTTTCATGATTGGTTGCACCATGATCAGCTTCATCACTAGATCTATTTCTGAATGGAGATTCCCCTTTAAGAAATTAAGTAGACACTCACCTATCGTCTCCTGATCCATCGAGATCTTGATAGGCTTGAGCAGCGCATGTATAGACAAGGAGAATCAACACTAATTTCTAAATTGTTCAAAAAAATTGGCCGAAAAAGTTAAGATGATACCATTTTTCCGTGAATTCCAGCTTCAGATGTTGAGTAGTAGTGGAGGAGGATAGTGGAAAGCGAAATTTATAGCCAAAATTACTTTCATGTAAGGTTTTTCAACGGTTATTCATTGAATTCCATTGTTGTCCCGGCACCTACCCACGCAAAAAACAATAGTAGGAAAGGATGAGTCAAAACGAGGGATGTCGAAAACATAGCGGATGTATCCTCAATTTACAACAACGTGATGCGCATCTAATTCTGACAGTTCAGTCGAAAAACAACAAGAATCCAAACGAACAGAGCGATCTTATTAGATGAACTAATATTTTGATCTGATATCAATGTTGAATTGGATGTTGCATTTGAGGAGCCAGACGCAAATGCTTTCTTGTAGTAATCCGTCAATTTCTCATGGAAATCTGGAGGAAGTTCGTGTGAGAATTGTTCATGTTCATGAGTTCGTTTGAGGTAGATGTCGTAGTCGAGAGGAGTGCACATCTTGATGGCGATACACGACTGAAAGTAGTAGTAATAATTAATGATTCGATCATTTTCCTTTTTTGTTGTAATCATTTTCGTAGCAGTTTTCATATGTGTTCTAAGTTCATAAATTGCCATCTAGTTATCTGATTCCTAAAATATTTAGCGCTATTTGATTGACAAACTTACAAGATGAGGATTATTATTATTCTCCATGAAAGATGCTTGCAACAACCGGATATTCTGCTGATCGGACATCACCTTTCGGCACGTTATCTGGCCCTGAAAAAAAGATGCTTTTATGGCGATCAAGCTCGTTCGTATAGTGATCCTGAGCTATTCGCTATCGGCCCATGTAGTATAGTGGTTAGTACTCCACGTTGTGGCCGTGGCGACGCTGGTTCGATTCCAGCCATGGGCAACTCTTTTTGATCATTTTTTTGGCAGATTATCATCGAAATGCCAATTATCTTGTCCGGAAGTAACCAAGAACCCACCCCACTCCATCGATGGCATCTTCCCATCAACTCAGACCTCGTTCGTCGTGCACTCTCAATCATCTGGTGACTGAACTGCAAAAATCATATCATCCAAGGATGAAACCGAATAATATTTCCCATGGTTAGAAATAACTGACCCGATAGCTATCGATGACTGAAACACACTTCGAGCAAGTTAGTGATCGATAGGGAGATGTTGTGGGTACCTGACAAGTGGCAATCATTATTCGGAGAATCTCTGCCTGAAAAATATTAATAAACAATGAATTCTCACTTGTGCCAGCGAAATATTCAGCATTGTGAAACATAACAACAACCGAATTGCCATCTGCAAGTAAGAGAGATCAAAGTAATCCAGAATCGCGGATATCCATGAATAAACGGCATAGAGAAAGGGCAGTTGTACGATAATCAGTGAAGAGACAAACGTAACAATAGTCAGAGGAGACCAAGGAATGATTATCACATTGATACTGTCTTATCAGGAGAACAGAGGAGAGAATGGATTGGGTCAGAGGAGTTCCGAGCGGGTGAAAAAGGAGATTTTGGAACGAGAGAGGAGAAATCCGGTGATGATCCAACTATGAAACATGGGTGCGAACGAGAAAGAGGGAGATCTGCACCATTCATCCTCTCACCGGCTCTTATCCAGTCATTTCTCCGTGAAATTGTCTAACCTTCTCTATCTTGCCTGTTCCGTGATGAGAAGTGTGAAGAAAATCTTTGTGCAACCACGAACTATACCAGATCGATGTCCTTCAACTCTTTGATCACTACCGAGATGCATCAAAACAACATAATATTCCTCCCCCACTCAATCTACTCTTCCTCCCCTTCCTCCTCTCCTCACCTCTGACACACACCCCCCTGTTCCCTCTCCACTCTCATTCTCGCCGCCTCATATTCTCGCTGGGCGCGCTTTGCTCTCGGCCCATGTAGTATAGTGGTTAGTACTCCACGTTGTGGCCGTGGCGACGCTGGTTCGATTCCAGCCATGGGCAACTCTTTTTGCTCGTATTTGTTGAGAGAGCAGTGAAGTCTTGAAAACCTTTGATTTGTGTGTTTTGTATGTAATTGCTATTACTGTTGGAACTTTTCTCTTCCATGAAAAATATTCCTTTCAGGCTACAAAATCGGAACGTTCTGAGACAGAATAGCAATGCAATCGAATATTAATCGTTCGGCCTTTCCTTGCGATTCTCCCCTTCGCCTATATTTGTTTTCATTGTCTTATCTAAAGTTCATGTTCCAATAAATGAGTCACGTTCGAGAGAATTTATCGAGAGAACACGTATGCTTCTTCGATTTGAGTTGTTGTCGGCGACGAAGATGGTGATTTGTCTTCTTCTTGTCCTTTTATTTTATTTTTCACATATTTAATCTTATTTTCTAGAGACATAAATGTGTTTCAATCCGGGTAATGTGCAATTTTTGGAAGAATTATTCATAGTATTGCCGTTCTCAATCACTTCAACGCTCATGTTGACATTTATTTCGTCTCAGTATACTCATTCCATGAGGAAACACTAAATGCTGACTCTTCCTGGGTACAAGGCTAAGGGGAGCGAGGAAGCGGCGAGAGGAAAGGGGAGAGATGAAGGGGAGAGATCAGCGCACTCTAGCGGTGTATTTTCAACACGCGTTCGTGGTGTAATGGTCAGCATGGATGCCTTCCAAGCATTCGACGGGGGTTCGATTCCCCCCGAACGCAGAAATGTTTTGCCCTATTTTCCTTTACATTTCCAAGACCTTTATAGGGAACAGATGTTCTGAGATGCTTCGATGCTCTTAGAATTCTGAGCAAACAAGGGAATATATCACGCATGACTAGACATTGTCATTTATCACACCACTTTGTTGCCAGTAACCGAGGGAACTCACTGTCTCTAAGGCGATAAGTCCACACGCCATTCTTTTCCCCTGTCTAGCCGAGTCCTTTTATTACGATTCGCACACTTCACCCGTTTAACATCAACTGTTTATTGTGCATCTTCTCACTTTCCGGGTCGTACATGGGGCTGAGGATGGCGATCACACGCTTCTTTCATGATCAGTTCCTCCAATATTTCCACGATTTTCATCGGCGAGAGTCTCTTCTCTGAAATTAGTGTTTTTAGTCAAGAAACAGTCGGGAAGACGCGAGAAATAAGAGTGCTTCTACTTTTTGCAAGATCAGAGATCACCAATCTTACCTCTGTGAGCGTGCGGAGCCGCATTGACTGCTAGGAGCACGAATAGGAACAAGCACGACAAAATGACGAGTGTTCGAGACATTCCTGAGTCGAGCTTGAAAGGATGACTACAATTCGATCTGAAACGCTTTTTAAAGGCGACGAGGAGATAAGCCAATGACTGATAGCACTAATCGGGGCGTTGATGAACCTAAAATCAAAATATGTTATGTTTCACGCCGTTTTCGACGACTAGTGAGCGCCTGATCTTCATTGCTGAATGTACTTTATTTTATGATTTTTAATTATTTATGAAAGCACTTCTCAACTAATTTCGAAAATATCAGGAATGCAGTGGGCGTAGATCGCAGCCCATTCCTGAGGAGCTAGACATTCCTCTAGGCGGTCTAAACCGCTTACGATCTCAGCTGATTAGGGTATCGGTGCTTTGATAACGACCCTTCCCGAGAATGCATTATGAAGTTTTCTAATCTGCTTGGTATTACTGGGTGTGGTCGAAGGAGGAACTGATCACCCTTTTCACCTGCGCTAAGCTCATTCGTTATTGGTACTGTCTATTTCGTCACCAATCATTCATTACTTAGCGTGTGACCTACGAGATTTCGACCGTTTCTCGTTCTTTTTCTGGCCATTAACCTTCTAGTGGGGCCAATTTTGAGAGGACGAGAAGGGAGGGGCGAACCAGAATCTTCCTCGAATTTCCCCTGTCTACTTTTTCGTCCAAGGAAACGCTGAGCTTCCACGTTAGATGTATCTACACTGCTGAGATTTCCTCTGGCACCTAGCTTTTGTTGTTCGAATTTACTTGTTGCATAGTCTTCACGTTCGAACTCTTCTTTAAAGTAAATTTAAGAACCTCGTAGGAATAAAATCTCTAGTACATTCGAATATCATTTTTACACCTTGAGTCGACCGTTGCGGTAGATTATTTTTCTGAGTAGTTCAACCCTCAAAACGTTTGATCACACTATCCTGTTGGGTATTTTGTCTCCAGGAACATCTGAGACCTGGATGTTTCTAACCTTAGCCTTACATCTCCGCCCAGACAGCGTGTTTACTATTTGAAACTCTCGGAAGCTCATTAGCGGTAATGATGTGGGAGGCGCGAACAAAGTCCTCGGTCCTTTTTCTTCCTTTGGGGGCGGCCTAACCCAATTAGAATGTCTAGCACTTCTCGAGAACGTCTCAGAATCAGCGGGTTCAGCTGGATTTCCGCCCGCCCAAACCCATTGCCGTTCCTCAACAGAATGCGCCGTTCCTTTCTCTATGCTGACAGTACTTTTGTATACCGCATTCGTGTAATGTTTCTTTCTATTCAACTCGGATATTCACAGATGTCGGAGACTACTCGCGAGTCTCCACCTCCTTCTCCTACTGCCCAATTGGAGCAGGAGTACCGCCAGTTCAGTACTCGATCGTCATCGGAAGAGTCTTTATCGCCTCCTCGCTCTCCTTTCCCGGACACGCCTAGTAGATGGTCATCTCGCTCCCTTCCAGTACCTACATTCGCTGATCTAATGCACTGGGACATGAGCGAGGAGTTCCACGTGGAGTTGGTGAGATTTTTATTATTTATTTGTTGTTTTTAAATATTATTTTATTGTTCAGGCCCGTCGTGAGAGGGAGATTGAGCGGTTGGAGGAGCGCATCGAAACATTGTCTATGGAATTGCCAGAGGCTCAGAAGAGGGTGCTCTTTAGTCTCTTATTCGTGTTTGTAGAAGGGAATCTAGCGTGGTATAATGCTAATAATTTAAGGGAGACGGTCAGGAAGAGTGGAATCTCCACTTCGAAGTGAGGGCGTTAAAGAGGAGAGTCAAAATGATGGAGCAGGCCAAGGTCCGCGACTTTCCTATTCCACCAGTGCAAATGCCCAAGCATCTGATCAGAAACAGGCTGCATACAGTGTAAAACTCCTTGTTTCATAAACTTTGTAATTCAATTACAATATAAGTATCTGTATTTGTCGCCCCGTTCCGCTAAGAGTGCCGAATAAAGCTGTTTGTATAGTTTCCCATCGTTGTGTTCCCAGCGTTCGTCGATCGCATTTAGCAGAGAATTACCAATGTAATGTGTTTGCACAGTTTGAATACGTGTACTTGAATGTGTACATGGGTGCATGACATTTGCGGATGGGATAGGGAGCTCCTTATAATGTCTTTATCTATCACAGCGAAGCTTGTAATCGTGTAAGGTAACTGGAATGGACGCTTCTATATACGATTACGATATTCGGGTATAAAACCATTGAAGCAGTGAATCAACAAGTGGCGTGAGGATCAGAACATGTAGTTCGCCAGTGCCTCAACAGCTTCTCCCTTGGCTTTCAGGAATTCCCTCGTATACATGAGCGCGTAACCAAGATCGTTACCGTTGCGATTTATTTTGGCGGGATTGAAACGTTGGATGGAGAGTCCACACGTATCCCTGGAATGATGATAATTAAAAAACTTTTTTTATTTTCCCATACATTAAACTTACGGGTCGTCTCGTTCCTCCCTGTTCGCCCCGCACACAACGATCTGCCCTGGATCCGTTGCTAGCAAGACGTTGCGAAGGGAAGGGTGTTGGATGAACTGAAAATCGGTTGATTGAATTCCCTTATGTGATATTTCGGAGGCATTTCTCATGGAGAAAGCACATTCAATCACCTTCAAGAGCCTTCCTTCCGAGATTCGATTCGAAATCTCGTCCTCATCTTTGACGCCTCGCATGATGACGTCGTCGATGCCGCGGACGACAACCTTGGCTTCAGATGCCGTAGCGGCACGCAAGACCTCGGCTACGATGTCTTCTCTGCCAGCCAGTCCTGACAAGATACGACGTTATTTCGAAAATCTAGAAAAACAGGAAACATCTCACTTGCGACAGTGGCGCATCGCAGATGCTCAACCGACTGATACACCTGGCCACCTTTGGTGATGGGGGAGAGGAAGAAGTCCGAGAGAGGGCACTCCGCAGCTCGGAACTGGGCCAGAGCAAAGACTTTCTCGTCCAAAAACAACATCGGAATGGGGCTTGGAGGATTGGGAAGGGTAGTTCTGATCCATGGGCCGGTTCCAGGAAGGGTCGAGTAGAGCTTAGTGAGCTCTTTCCTTGCTGCGACTGCAGGATGAAGAGGGAGACGGAAGCTGTTAGGCACGTCGTCGATTGGCATGTCTGAAAATGTGAGACGAAAGATACAAATCGGGAAAGGCGCCAGAAAGGTGTGAAAGAGACACGAGAATTCATTAGCAAAGAGTCGATTCACTGCAGTCCTTACCCTCCTCTCTCTTTCCTCTCCCCCTTTCAGGCCTCCCCCGCGACTCGTGTAGAGCCTCATGGGATTATTTAAAGAGAAACATCGAACGGGCAAGGCCGGAGAAGGCCTATGTGTTCGGAAAAGCAAAATCATGTTTGAATGAAAAATGTGGAGGTCTATGTAGAAAAAATTTGAAAGGTTTTCGAAACTTTTTTTCAAAACATAATTTCGAAACAAATTTCGAAATATTCTGAACCTAGGCGTAGCCGGAGAATAAAAGATAATCAATGTATGGATGGAGGCACGCTGTTGAATTATTCAAGATAGTGTAAAGAAAAAACTTGTCTAGCTTTTCGCAATGAGCAGAATGTCGTGCTTTATATCGAAACTGTGCAGCGGAACGATCCATCTAAGTGTTGGATCGCAGGGTACACCTATCAAAGTGCTGCAAACATAAAGAATGATGAATAATAGAGAACGATCTGCATTCAGTGTGCGAAATGCACATGTTCATACACATCTTGTCACTTTATAAATTTACTTCACGGCACATATTAAGATAATAATACGGATGAGGTTTGCATTACATCAGTAGTCTTGGGGATCAACGATTGGTGTCTCATGCACAGTCTCCCACGGCTTGAAATCGACTGAAAAGCGCTGTTTCACACCTTTTTAGGTAAGATAAATTGTCTGTCTTTCGCATGCTCTATCGGTTCTCTGACCGACGAGAGAGCATGCGAAAATGAGAGAGTAGAAGATCAAACTCACATCCACTCTCCTCGTGCACCCACTGCTTCAGTTCCTTCTTCGCGTGCCAGATTAGATCCTGGGAAAATCGTGATGTCACTTAATCTAGGACTACCGTACCTCTCTCGCCTTCTGGAATGAATCCACTCGAGAACCTGCGGCGAGCACCTCTTGGAAGCGTATGAATGCACCTGAGACGAGTGTTGCTAATCAGATCAGGACATCGACCTTACCACTCGTGTCATTGGTGGCTTGCGGCAGAGTGGGAACATAGGAACCGCCCGAGAGACGAGCACGCAGAACGCAGGCAGATACTCGATCTGAGAACGGATTGGGGTAGGAGGGAGCTCACTCAGGAGTTCCCTCCACTATGTATACTCACTCATTATTACTATGCAAAGGTATCGCACATTAGACAATTGCCCTGCAATTGATCAACAACATCTCACCATCACTCGACATGTGCTCATCACTATCCGGCTGCAACCGAGCGATTCTGGCCTACAAACTGCATTTCGAGGGGTAATCAAGGGATTGCTTTACCTCCTCCCTAGCAAGTGTCTCCATTGGGCTTTCGTACTCGTCCTCAACTAGTAGTTCGGCCAAAGTAGATAGGCCCTGTATTCCGAGATTATTATTCCATAGACTCCAATAAACTGACCATAGCCCTATCACCTTGGAAGTCGAGATGTAGTGAGTAGTACGAGTATCGATTTTGAGGAGGAAGAAGGGTGAGGAGACGCTAGAAGGTTGGATTTCATTATCATTCCCGGCAAAACACTCACCTCCAATTGTTTAGTAAGACGTTCAACGCGATTTGCGTCTGTCAGAGAGGAGAAGATGGTTTTGCAAGCCTGAATCCTATTATTGCATCCCTTTTTGTAGTAGAAAACATACCTCAGCAAGCAGTCGTTTCTCCTCCTCATCAAGTTGCACGTGCGTTCCTCAAAGATGAACACATTAGCTGAGTCATGGAATAACAATTTTACTCAGCTAATTGGTCCCTCTCAAGTACTCACCCTCACAGGCGATCCACGATTGAGTGCGCCGACGAATCATCTGCTTCCGTTCCTGCGTCTTCGCTGGAAAACACTCACATTATTTCATTACCGTACTCACCTTACAATTGAATTGTCATTGATTGCAGTACACACACTACTAATGTCGTATCCAACTCAGATATAGCATACAGTAATCCAACTTACCATGATACTTCTGTTGTTCATCCGTCATCGATCCTTTCTTCCTAGCGGCGAAGATTCTCTTCAGCTCAGCGTCCAGATCTTCCTCCACTTTCTCCTCGTCAGACTCACTCAGATCCCCCAGTTTTCTCGAAGGAACGACAGGACGAACAGGTTTGCTGAGATCGGGATCCGGAGCCATACTGCAAAGGACACTAGGCGAGAAAATCGTAATAATAAGAGGTGAGAGGAGATGCGAGTATTTATCGCCCTGGATACACTGGGATCGCACGCATCCTTTTCGATTCGGAAATGAGATTGGAGAGGACGGAGGAAAAGGGCGAGTAGAGAAGAGAACGTCATGGATATACCACAATGGGAAGGGGAAACGAGATATTATACAGAATATGCATGCATCTAACTCAAACTAGAGTCGACAAGCAAGAATTGGATTGTACAGAGGTCTTGGAAATTCTGGGATTGTGCAGTCGAGTTGGAGGGCATTCCTTGATTCCTCGCATCCATTAGCCAGATTGAATCCCCTTTGTTCCTCTTTTTTTTCTCACTCACTCTCTCCCTTCATTATTCTAATCTCCTAGAAGCACTCGCGATTCACAGAAACAGGATGAGAAATATGTCTACGTCAAACTTTTTTGGTGCAAAAAAGGTATAGTAGTCTGGATAAAAGGATGTAAGAGTACCACTCGAGCACACTTGGATGGGGGAAGAGTGATAGTTTCTATAGGAACCTGCGCTCTTTTCTGCCTGGGAAGTGAATGAGAGAACGGGGAAGAATCCACGAAAAGAAGAGTGTGAGAGAGCGAGTAAACCCTTCTTACTTTATTTCTGAAAAAGACACGATATTACGATATTACAAGACAAATCGGGTACGGGGATGACGGGGATGATGAGCAGGATTTGCACGACTGGGATGGCGAAAGCAATTAATTGACAACGTCGATGGATCCTTCATCGGAATCACTCGAGTGATTATCGTAGAAGCCATTGTCTCTTCTCACGAGATATCTACCATAATCGAACAGATCCATCTTCTCGATTTCCTTAGGCGTCGGCTTGATCCGCTTCTTTCTCTCGAACTCGGTGACCTGCAAACATTTATTGTCAACTGTTATATACTGATGATAAGTCCAATTCATCTCTATCGAACATCTAGCTGATCTACTTTCGAAAAAAAAATATTAGAATTGATGAACTCACAGTCTTTCTGAAAATGTACTCGGCTTGAATCTGATTGACCCAAACGTACGGGATCCCTTTCTCACGGATGATCTCGAAACTGGAAATAAACGATAATAAACTATAAGACAATTATATTGTGCAAGAGAAGCAAGCTAGTAGGGTGCTCGCCACGGCTTATTTCCGCTAAGTAACTGTAATCTCAGAAAGTAGTCCTAATACCATTAATATATTCTCGAAATAGTGTTTGCTTACTTGGGAGTGATCTTCTTTCCCCACTTTGGATGGCTCAATTCGTGCAGGAAGTCTGTACTCAGACCGACCACTTTCAACTTGTAGTGCGTCTCCGTTTCGTTCACGATCCCACCACAGATTATGTCGTTGAGCGAAGAAATGTGGGTTATCTGAAAGAAGAAAGATTAATATTCTCGATAATTAAGAATAATAGCATAAGTGTCCAGCACTGGATGCTTGTGAATAAGATCCATGAACACCCAATCACCTTTTCAGTATCCGGTAACCAGTATCGTAATTGGTTACCGTACCCTGTAATATCGCAAACTGCCCTTTTCTCAAAATTCATTTTGTGAAACTGGTCTTCAGTAAAATGCTTATTACAGTAACCGACTATAATACGGAAACATGAACTACCGAAGTCCGATTATGGTGAACTGGCATTGTAAAATGCTTTTTTTAAAATTTGTTGCATGGATATTCATGGAAAAAATATTCAATAAAAAAAATTATTAAAACACACTAAAAAATAATAATCGATTTCGACAATTTCTATTTAGTTATTTTTGTGGGCTATTTTAGAACATATTTGACCGCGGTTTAGGTAATCCATTTTGAGATACTTCTGGGTACGGTAACGAAATACGGTAATTTTGATCACTGTAGATATGATTATGCACAATACAAGTTATCAGCCCTAGGAATAGGAGATCGACAACGGCGTGCAGAATACCAGGTTTCTTTTCCTCAAGATTTACCTCCGAATATGGAAAATATTCTATATTTTTCTCATCAACCGATTATTCTCACCGAACTCATGTACTTCTGCGTGCGAGCTTTCCGTTCGTCTCGTATCTTCTCAAAGTATCTCCTCACTGCCCCAATGTCGAGTTCCTACAAATAAAAAATAATGATCAAAAGCTAATAAAATAAATTTTTAAAACACTCACAAATGCGTCATCTCCAGGTATCCATTCCTCTTTTGACCTTCCCCTCCACTTCACCTTGAATTCTCCCTCGCCTTCCGGGACGTCTTGCTGAAATTTAGAAATATATATTAGAAAATTATTGTCAAATAAAGAATAGCAATATTGGAATTCCTCCGGACAGCGATGAGTTTCACTGTTATAGTCAAAATACTGAATATGAGGGTTGGCATAAAACTCCCTTTCTATCCATTAGTGAATTTCACAGGCCCTTTTTTGTTATTATCGCCAATCAATATTCAATATTTTACTATACGCGGTTCAGCCTATTGACCAACCATATTCGCCAATCAATATTTAATATTTTGCTATACGCGGTTCAGCCTTCTGACCAACCATATTCGCCAATCAATATTTAATATTTTGCTATACGCGGTTCAACCTATTGACCTACCATGGTCGCCTATCAATATTCAATATTTTGCTATACGCGGTTCAGCCTATTGACCTACCATATTCGCCTATCAATATTCAAAATTTTGCTATACGCGGTT
>LS555346.1:12546-33555 GCA_900490775.1 Pristionchus maxplancki | reverse complement strand
TTAGTATTTTGCTATACGCGGTCTTTATTTTGCTATATGCGGTTCAGCCTATTGACCTACCATATTCGGCAATCAATATTCAATATTTTGCTATACGCGGTTCAGCCTATTGACCTACCATATTCGCCTATCAAAATTTAGTATTTTGCTATACGCGGTCATTATTTTGCTATACGCGGTTCAGCCTATTGACCTACCATGTTCGCCTATCAAAATTTAGTATTTTGCTATACGCGGTCTTTATTTTGCTATATGCGGTTCAGCCTATTGACCTACCATATTCGGCAATCAATATTCAATATTTTGCTATACGCGGTTCAGCCTATTGACCTACCATATTCGCCTATCAAAATTTAGTATTTTGCTATACGCGGTCTTTATTTTGCTATACGCGGTTCAGCCTATTGACCTACCATATTCGGCAATCAATATTCAATATTTTGCTATACGCGGTTCAGCCTATTGACCTACCATATTCGGCAATCAATATTCAAAACCATGAAACATATCTGCCACCTAATTCTCTACAATACGAAAACCAGGCTCTCCCCATCAACATTATCGCCAATGAAACAATAATGAAACAACTCGCATCTACAATACCCCATTCAATATTTGTATATTCTAGGTACAGCCAGCTGATCTCCAAAAGCCCCTTCCCCACGTATTATCGATCTCCATGAACATATAAAATCATTTCAAATTCAAAAGAAATAAAGCTAATTCGAAACATCTACGTCTATAACACCATGTTAATAAATAGCGATGTTCCCAGTCGTGAGGAAATTAAGTTTCACGCACATTATTTAGAGAGAATAATTCTTAGGCCCAACATCTATACCAGAAGCCCGTAAATAAATGGCTATGGCCAATAATTACAGGTAAGGAATAATCGCAGCCTTCACTAATCCGGGAAGCCCAATAATAAATGGTGTTGGTCGAGAGCCCCTAAACAAAACAACTTTGATTTTTGAGCTTTTATTCAATTTGATTTTTCAGCTTTTATTCTTACCTTTATGTGGAGATCACTATTACTATTGTATTTTTTAAAATTGATGTTTTAGAAAATAATAAAAATCCCACCTCGTTAGCGATATTCTTGGAGTCCTCATGGCGGAAGTCGATGATTTTGTCGATTTCCGTCAGCCGAAGCTTGCCGTCGTTGGGCGGCTCCCGGTCCTGATTTGGCAATTTATTATTATTAATCCATAATTTATATTATATAACGCAATTCGTCGTTGTGCAACGTGTCAGTTCGGCTTTGTGATCGCATTGGCTAAATGCAATGGAACGACAACCATTGTTTGGCCAATTTCGTCACGTGGTCGTTATCTGAGCCCCGCGGGCGATGAATCATCCGGAAATGGACTTACTTTACAAGAGAAGACGGACGGATGGGTTGGGCGGCAAGTAAATCGCTTCATACAGTGGCAGCAGACCTCCTCCTTTGACGCGGTGCTGCACATTCCGCCTGCCATGACCTAGAATGACGATTAGCCCAAAAAAAGACCAAAAACGGCCGCGATATCGATCATATTCTCGGGGCGAAACACAATGGTATGGGGAAATCAACGAAGGGGGGACGCCGTATTCCCGCGTGCTGTCTTCTCTCTCTCCATTTCCCTCACTCTCTCCCCATTGACCCCAGTTTGAAGAGAGAGAGAGAGAAGGGGTGATTGCTCCCCTTCCCTGCTCCCCTCCCATTCACCTGTTCCTCGTAGTTCAAAGGCTGTCAATCCGGATAGCCTCGGAACGGAAAAAAAGGAAGGAAGGATAAAATGCCACTGGCAACGGAGAGAATTGTATGCATGGATGGGTTTGAAACAACAGGCGAGAGGGAAGAGAGGGGAGGGCGGGAAGACTACTCGAGAAATCGAAGGACACAGGCCGTAAATTACACCCCGCTTCTCAGCGAAACGATGCCAATTACGGGCGTGAATTGTTTGCTGACGGGCGGATAATATATGGCTTTGAGGAAGAATCAGAGAGGCATGCATTCCGGGGAGGTATTCCGGAAGCAGAGGAAGTAATATTAATTGAGTGGTTTGAATCGATCCAAAGCAGGTGAAAAGAGGCCAAGTATTTTGAAACCGAGTTGCATTTTCACAAATGACGTGAATGCGATGAATCTTTGAGGTTTAGGCGGAAATAAAGGCTGGGTATTAGGGCGGCGAATAGTCCACACTCAGATAAGGGGGGAGAAGTGGAGGGAAAGTGACATACCGTTGGATTGTAATTCCCCCTCTCTCTACGAACCGTGCAATAGAGTGCCTGCTTTTTCATCCCCAGTCGTTCACTTGATCGCAAAGAACTCTGTTCGTTAACGATCTACCTAATCTATCTTGGAATGCGAAATCGATAACGGAAAATATAACTTGCTTACTGTATTCGGGCGGATATCCTACCGTAGTCTATAGTCAATTGTTCAGGAAATGGAGGCAGAAATCGATGCGATCTCAAAGTTCAGTCTGGATATCTGGAATAATTCAGAGAGAATAGCATCATGAAGAATAATGGGTCGGGGAAATTCCCAGACCGAGATCGAGGGTTCTAAATTCAATCATCGGCGAACGGATATATTTTGAGTGCGCTCTAGACCTTAAGAATGATCTCAAAGTATTCGATTATTTTTATAATCATATTTCTGTTAATTAATGTGGAAGTTGCTGAATCTGCATGTGATTCGAGGTATTCGAAATACAAATTGGCAACGCGTGATTTTTAATCATTCAGAACGCCAAGTCCAGCCCTCATTCGAATCGTGAGGAATAACATGTGAGTTGTTCTTGCTATCAATCGATTTACGCGAATTCAGAAAGAGTCGGATGAATCGAGCAGCGATAAGGGATGAAAGTGGAGCCCATCCTGAGACTGTCTTCTCATACGAGGAAAAACACTTCGTCATTCATTAAGTGTTGCTCGATCTGTAGTTTATTAAAATAATATAAAACACATTTATCTACTTAATAATAAATCGATAATTTGGTCCTGTGATGATTAGTCATCTTCTGGAGTTGTCCCTTTTCACATAAAGACGAAGAAACAAATGAGGGAACATCTGCGAAGAACTTTTGTCCCTTAAACACTTCCACTCTTCCCCTGATCCTTCCCTGATTCTTCACAGTCCTCTCCAGAAGAGACGCAATCTCTCTTGGCTCATTTATTCTTCTTTTTTGTCCTTTTTTGCTCATTTATTTCCACCTTTCGCTCCGTTCCTAGACCATTCTATCAATATTCTCAGCAAAAAGGGTGGGAACAGCTGCGATTCGTCGTGTTGCGCGGTCTGTAGAATGGGCCATCCCATCCACGGAGAGAGACTGGACCTTTCCTCATTTCTGTTTTCAAATGGCATCGTAGAGTGCCTGCCTCTTCTAGCAACTTCCAATCGCTATTTGGCTCTGCGATCAGTATACCAATCAGCATTATCGAGCGACTCTCTTTGATAGGCAATATTATTAGCAATATAACCATAATTCGCCCTCTTCGCAATTGTTTTCCAGCAGTCACATGTGAATCATCTGCGATATTTTAGTGATCATGTCGCTAGAACGTCGATTTTCTTTTTTTTCCATTATGGACATATTCAGGATAATCTAAGTTCAAGGATGTGCGTCTCTCAGGCCGAAGAGGAAGTCATCGGTGGTGCGATTTGTTCTATTTTTTATTTATTTCATTTCTTTTTTTAGTTTTTTTTAAATCGTACGCTTTTCAGAGCAGGTCATCGACGAGCACGCTACCGAGAGACGCCCAGAAGTTTATTACAATCATGTTGTTGACGGACCTCACAATGGACTGTGGTTCGCCGGACCTCGACCTCACGAGGTGAAAAATCAGACTATTTGTTTTTATGTTGAAAAACAAGGAATGATTTAGAATCAACTCTGATTCGTGTTTTTTTACAATCTTAAAGGGGGATAGGCACGAATATCTGGCTAACAGAGCTCTCGACGTGAGATGATGAGTCGTCGTTACACGATCACACTTTCGAAACTCCCAGACTATCTCTTTCAGTTCAAACCGAGTTATGATCAATTGGCTGTGTGCCAAATGACCCTGCGGTGCAGGCAACGAGCGAGAGAGCGTGCGAAATGGAGAGAGCGCGCCCAATATACCATCTGGCTAAGACGACTCTCTCTCGCTTCGTGCCTGTCCCCCTTTAAGTATACCCAGGACCACAACTACTACTGGTCGTCCAGCCTTCAAAGCGAGGTCGGCTTCCAATTCCCAGTCCCGCGTGAGGTGAGAAATCAATAATCATTAGCATTTTATAGCGCAAAACACGTCGCTTTGCAAACTGAGATTTCCAACTCCAGGGCCACAACACGCTATTCGAAGATCTCGACGAACCGGAGAGTGGTCGGATGGAAGTCCTTCACGGGGAACTGGATGAGGGTGATTCCCTTACTCCATGCATTAGTTTCTCGGTTTTCCCTGGCAATAAGCAACTATTCGCCTTTCAGACTCCGAGTTCAGGTACCTCTTTCACTCTCCTCTCAGTGTCAATGTCGAGGAGACTATTGAGGAGACCATCGTTCCTTTCGAGGTTTATTGAATTAGTTTACCTAGAACACTTTCGTGTATTTGAAGGTGATTTGGTTTTACTCCTGTTTTTCCAGGATAACAACTACTACTGGTCTCCCATTCTCCAAAGGGAGCCCACCAACCAGATTCCGGTTCGACAAGAGGTACAAATTCAATAATCAATAACTTTCCTGGTCCAAATCATTGCTTTGCACACTGAGATTTCCAATTCCAGGGCCACAGCACCGATTCGGTCATTTCCTTATTCGCCAAATCGGAGAATCATCGCTTCTTCATTCTCCATGGATTCCTGCATGCATGTGAGTGTTCTGATCAAATTCATCCCGTGATCTAACCGTTGCTACAATTCGCATTATAGATACCCAATTTCTACAATCTTTCAATTCCAAGCCCAGTGACGACATTGCCGCGCAGGGAAATGCTCCTATCGAGGTAAGAAGTTGTGATAAATGATAAAGTCTCTGAAAACCAGCCGAACCATCTTAATTTCAGGTTCAGAACCACTCCTCGGACACTTCCGTCGTGCCTGACAGAGACGTCTCTCCGGTGCCCAGTCAGCGCTGTATTGCCTACACCCTCAACGGAGTGCCCGTGTACACTACTCGTTATTCAGCGAGAGCTTCTCTCCGTGTGAGAAACCTTTGCTTTCCTTTAGATGTGAATTGGGCGATTTTTTTTAGAGTTTTGAAAATAAATCAAAAACTTTCCAGGATCACACCTACTCCGAGAGCCTCCCCCCTCACCGTCCGTGGACGTATGAGGAGAACCAGCGAGAGCGGCGAAAGTTCTCCGAGTTGGCAGTGCGGGCGATGACCTCGAAGAGCATCTTCGACTAATTGCAAAGGGTCCTGATACAGTTTTCCGGAGATACTTCTGAGTGCCCATTCCTCTCGCCAACGCACATTTCATCGTGGCTATCTCACTATATCAATTGCAATTTCACCTCGTGGCAATATCAATTTCGTTATCTCATTGGGGCATTAGCAATGTTTCGTTATACCAGTCGCATGCATTACTCAATCGGTTACTTACTTCTTCACTCGGTTCTTGTATTTTATTCACTTGATAAACTCTCTCTTTTTCTCTCTCAAAAGTTCTTGTATTTTATTCACTTGCACTTTGGATGTTCGAACTCATGAACGATCGCACAGATGGGGGAGAGAAAAGTGGGAGATTCAGGAGATATGAAGCTCTCTGAAATATTGCTATTACACAGTTCTTCTCTTCCTCTTCCTATTCATTCTCGATTATGAACGGGTAGACAGAGAGAGCCTTGGAAAGGTCATCCTCGCGTCTTTTAGTTCGTCAAAGCTGAGTAATCTCTCGCACTCGGCATATTCCACATTCCTTCCTTGGCGATCCTTTCATTCTTCACGTTTTTGCCTATATTTGTGTCAATCATATTCACAAAGTTCGCATTCATAATTCATCTTGATTTCTTTCCAAAAGAGATAACTCATTTTTTTCGCTTCCTGTTCATTCTTTCTACTCCAGAAATGGACAGGCAGTCACCTGAGTCGGATAAAACAGGCAAAAGAAGCTTGAGGGAGGTAAGAATATAGTAAATCTCCTAGTTCTCGGCACTTTATTGTTCCAGGTTTTCCGTTTCTACTGGTCCCGAACATCATCTGCGTTCAGAGCCATGTTTGCAGCCAAGCAAGGTTATAGTTCTCTCAAATGTCAATGATTACGTCATCTTTGCAGACTGTAATGATGAAACAGTGGCCACTCGAGGAACTTCTTCATATCATTCTCTGATCGACTCGGAAACAGATTATGGTTAGTTGAAGAAGAAAATAAGTTTCAGACGTGATTATCACTGTACAGGGTGAGGTCAGATGGGAAAGAGAGTGAAAGGGGCAGGTAAAAACTATTTATATTTCAGAAGTAGCCGACGCCCTCAGTGTCTCGGGCGCATTCATAAGAAGATGGGAGCAGATTTGCGATCCACGAAAGGACAAATTCGTAATTTCTGATTCTGAAGTAGCTCTAATTCGTGATTCCCAGGACAATTCCTCAACTATCCGAATGGCCAGTTATAATGTTCTCTCTCAAGACGCGCTCGAGAATAATTCCGAACTCTATTCACACCTCGAGTTTGTTTCTTACCATATGAGTGACAGCTTTCCTCGCTCACCTCCATGATTTGTCCAGAAATAACAGGCAATAGCCCCTCTTAGACGTTCGTCACACGCTCGCAACTGGACTCATCGCTGGTCACTCCTCGTCAATGAGATCTCTGCCCTTGACGCTGATGTTCTAGCACTTCAGGAGGTCACTGAGACAGCCTTCAAGGAGTGCTTCGAGCAGTTGCTAGAGAGTTGCAAGTTATTTGGACTCCTATTAGTTTCACGAATGGTGAATTTGGACTTCTATTAGTTTCACGAATGGTGAAATACATCCAAGATCCATAGATTCAAATGACTCTTCCAATGACTCTTTGCAGTGGGCTACTCCACACTTTTCTCGGTGACGACTATGAATGAGCACAATCATGGACTGGTGATTGCAGTGAGGAAGGAACGATTCAAGGTTAGATTTCTCTCTTCCTACGGATCAACTGGGAATGAACCTGAGTTTCAGGTTGAGCACCACGAAACTGTCGAGTACTACCAGAATGAGGATACAGTACTGGATCGGGGCAATATCGGTGAGCAAATACTTACCCCAATTGCCATTAATGTGGCAAACGTTGAGTTAATTCGTTATTTTAGGCCAGATTGTGCGAGTTTTCTGCCTGAAGTCGAAGGTGTCTCTTCTGTTGGCGCACACTCATCTCCTCTTCGATCCCTATCGCGGAGACACAAAATTCGCGCAGATCGCCTATCTCTTGTCCAGAGTCCATCAGGTTTCTCTCTCTTCCTCCTTTCTCTTGCGTTTCCAAGCACGTAGAGATCAAAGTATCTTCCCGGTTGTTGCATATCTCCTCCGGATATCTTTCTCTTTTCAGTGCAGACAGAATGATGAGCCGGTACTTTGCCTGGGCGATTTCAACATCCAGCCTGCAAGCAAACTGTACAACTACGTAACTGGTGGAATGTGAGAGAAAATTAGATAATTACGTAGCTAATTAATTGTAAATTACAGGTTGAATGGCACGACGTTCAGTATCCAGCACGGCTCGGGACAAATTCCATTCGATGCGGCTAGTTCTCTTCGAATAGTAGTTATTTATCACGTTTTTGGCTTATTTTATTCCATAAGTAAATCAAATAAACTGCTGAAAAGAGTATTTAAAAAATAGAATACCTGAAAGAAATGCTGGTTGGACTAATCGATGTCAAAGAATCACCCTCAATTCAGGCCCTAATTCCCCATGATGAGTTCTTGTACGAACTTCCTCGTGAAACATTCGTACACACGATGATGGACAGACGAGGAGAAATCCAGAGCGATCTATGTTCGTATTCCACCTGATTAGCCATTGAAACTCCATTCCAGTCGACCTTCTCTACTCACTCAACACTACTCTGCCCAATCAATTCAGCCATCAACTCAACCTCGTCTCTACTTACGCACCTCATCAGGTTTCTACTTGAGATATTTCACCAAAGTTGATTGCAATACATTCTAGGCTCCTACGATTTCTTCTCACAACATCAGGATGGCTAATCCCGATTACATCTTCTATGACCGAGGCTATGGGGTACGTTTCTGCGGCTTATTTTTTTCCACTCGATAGTCAATCAAAGGAAATGACATCACCAACACAAAAATTCGTTGCAGTCCACTTGTCTCACTCTCAATCGTCGTCTCGCCCTTCCTACTATCAGCGATCTTCTTCCAGTGGAGAGATGGCCCAACGAGCACATTCCATCCGATCATATCTGCCTGCTGGCCGAGTTCAGTCTCACTAGATTCTAGACTATCATTACACTCTTCTTGTTTTACCTCGATTAGACAATCTTGTCGATTATTGTTAGAAATACGTTACCGGAAAAAATAAATAGTTGTGCAGCTACTCTTGTAAGATATCGGAAGCGAATCTTCGTCTATTAATACAACTGCCTCGTTTTCCGCGATTCATCAATTTTCTTCGAGCTTGGCGCACCGCAGTATCATTCTAGGAAGGGGCAAAAAATGGCTGAAAGTGAGCATCTCGAGGTCTGAATTAGCACTAATTGGAATGGAGAGCACCTGATTCGCGTCTTCTTCCCGGAACATCCTCACCGCTTTTCATTTTTTGGAGCGCTAATCGAATCAACCTCGCTCCCGAATCGGTCTGCTGATTCCCTTGTTTGCTACGGTTTTTGTCTTCCTCAATTGACTCTCGTGTTGATGAAGATCTTCATTGGGAAAGAGGCCTAGAAAAGGGCGAGTAAAGGGTAATGCGCCGCAAGGGTCATGTGCCTGTCGCAAAATGCTAAAGTTATCGATTGCTGCAAGCTTTTGCTCAGGACCGCTCCTCCTTTCTTGTCATCAAACCAAGTTCTCGAGTGCGTTCAAAACAAGACACGCTTCTGACAACCTAACGTGCACATCCACACTTTCGAAAGTATTTCGAGACTCGGCGAGTCCCTGTGTTTGTAGCCAGTTCTAATCGGTTATCCTACAAAAAGTGTCGCGAATCCTCTACTAGTTGCTGCCTAGTTACTTCCCGCATATGCACCTTTCATCGATTATAAACGTCTCTTTCTAATTCGTCTTGAAGATGTCAGGCTTGGGTATAGAAACCAACTCCGCCAACGATACTACTCCGTATGCGGGCATTGATGCGGGGACGATCTATAGTGATTTCGTTGAACCTTTCTTGTGTGTCCTCTACGGATATGTCGTCGCCAAGGTCAGTAATATTCCCACTAATTTTGGACTTTTCCTGGAGAAATTCACTGGATAATTAGTGTTGTGGTTTTAAGAGACCTTCCACGAGAGAACGTAGCTTTTGGGCGAAGTCGATGCACGACTTTTTCACAACCTATCCCAATATTCCACGGGTGATCTTCCCATACCGAGTGCTGATATTTGGCCCAATATTGGGGGCTCTGGTGCACTTTTCGAAAAACGACAGGCTCGACCCAAAAAAAGTCGAAATTTTCAAAAATGGAGAAAGGCTTTTCTTTTAGTGTCTTCCGTAGTATTTTTCTATGCAGATTCCAAAAAAATCACTTTCGAAGCGATGGGATAGCGATGGGAAGTCGAAAATGCCGATTTTCATCGTTTTTCATTTGTCCTGAAAATTTTTTCTTCGCGTCAACATAAGCGACCTTGAAATTCGGATTCTGCGTGAAAAAGTACATCTAGTAGAATTTTTTCACGAAGATTTTTGTGGTTGCCCGGACTTTATGAATCCCGGAACAAGGCGCACCCAGCGATTTTGATTCGGGACCTCACATCAAATCCTGCGACTGCGAAATAATAGAAGCGGTTTAAACGCCTAAATCATCTATTTATATCAATTAAATAATTTTGAGTTTAGATTAGTCTCATCTAGACCTTGATTTTACCGAATATGGCTGTCTGAGCCCGGATAGCGTGTTTTACCTTCTTTCGAGTGAAATAGATCGAGAATTCAGAGTGGAATGATCTGATAGGATACAAATAATCTTTCTTTTTGTGTTTTGCATACATGCCGTGCATATTTTTAAACAATTGGGTGCGTCCTTTCACCATAAACATGTCTTAGACGTTCTGAAAATGGAAAAAAATCGATTTTCGTGAAAATTCCAATTTTCGGATAGTTCCTAGAAGCTAATTTGGGCTTCAATTTTAGGTTTTTTTTGCATAAAATGTATTCTAGGCATCTTACCTTAATTTATTAAAGTTTTCGGAGAATTTTGGAAATTTTTCGAATTTTTCATTTTTTGATGTTCGAAAATTTTTTCGAAAATTTTTTTTCTTGAAAACCGCCAAAAACATCAGAAATGCTCACATTCGAGTAGTTGATCAGTCCTGAGCGAAAAAAACTGCACAGAGAAGCCCAAATTAGCTTCTAGGAACTATCCGGAAATTGGAATTTTCATGAAAATCGATTTTTTCCACTTTCAAGACGTCTTAGACATGTTTGATGGTGAAAGGACTCACCCAATCGTTTTCAAGTATGTGCAGTAGATATGCAAAACACAAAAAATAATGATTATTTGTATCCGATCAGATCATTCCACTCTGAATTCTCGATCTGTATCACTCGAAAAAGGTAAAACACGCTATCCGGGCTCAGACAACCATATTCGGTAAAATCAAGGTCTGGATGACTCTAATATAAACTCAAAATTATTTAATTGATATAAATAGGAGATTTTGGCACTTAAACTGCTTTTATTATTTCGCAGTCGCAGGATTTGATGTGAGGTCTCGAATCAAAATCGCTGGGTGCGCCTTGTTCCGGGATTCATAAAGTCCGGGCAACCACAAATATCTTCATGAAAAAAATTCTACTAGATGTACTTTTTCGCGCAGAATCCGAATTTCAAGGTCGCTTATGTTGACGCGAAGAAAAAATTTTCAGGACAAATGAAAAACGATGATAATCGGCATTTTCGACTTTTTATGGTTATCCCATCGCTTCGAAAGTGATTTTTTTGGAATCTGCATCGAAAAATACTACGGAAGACACCTAAAGAAAAGCCTTTCTCCATTTTTGAAAATTTCGACTTTTTTTGGGTCGAGCCTGGCGTTTTTCGAAAAGAGCACCAGAGCCCCCAATATTGGGCGAAATATCAGCACTCGGTATGGGAAGGTCACCCATGGAATATTGGGATAGGTTGTGAAAAAGTCGTTCTTACGGTTTGTACGTTTTCTCGTGGACGGTCTCTTAAAGTAACGTATGTGCAACACAATATCACATTCTTAAGAAAACATGCTTGTGTTTTGGTTCTAAATCTCGGAGGAACGCACTAATTATTCAACTATGGCGATTCCAGATCAAGTGTTCGGTCGAGGACGACCTCAAGGGCGCGTTCTTCCAGTTTGCCATCACGACTGGTGCGAGAACAGTTGAACACAATCAGATTCATGCAAAACATTTCCAGGCATCTCTGCAATCGCCAATATCCTCTGCAACCTCATCACGCGTCTCTTCGATCTACGCTTCCACGTCATGCAAGATAGAGGTGACATTTTTGTCTAAGTCATTCCGAGAAAGAACTACTTTGTTCTAATGTACCCTCTACTTGACTTATCAAAGTGATTTTCAGACCTCTTCATGAACATTCTTTCTTGTCTCTCGCACACTTTCGCTCTCTCGATGACTCTAGGCAAGATTCTCGCTGTGACGACACGATTTACTTCCGTGTGGTATCCATTGTGAGTCTTGCTTAGTCTCGGATAATCGATCTTTGACCTCCAACCTACAAATAATGGGAGGGGAATAGATGTGTTTTAGCTCCTTCAAGCGCATCTGGTCTCCACTGCACCTCCGTATCATCATCACTTGCCAGTTTCTCATCCCCTTCGCCATGTTCGCCTATATGCCCTTCATGGAGGTTTTGTGAGCTTATTAGGATCAATTTACTCCTCAACTCAGGCCGCCTTCGCACCTACGATTGACGGTTATGGACACTACCTGGGAATCGCCACTGTGCCATTCAAGGTACTTGGGGGGTATTTCCCTAGCTGTGATTCCACAAGAGATTTCGAAAATCGACTTTTGAGATTGCCAAGGGGTTCATCGTGTTCGGATATATTATCTTCTTCATCACAACTATCCCCATGTGTGTGGCGACTGTGGTGAAACTTGTGATCGAGAGGAGGAAGATTGTGAGTTGCTTTCTCATCACATTCCCACGACGATACTCAATTCGCCGTTCTACCCGATCTTGATTCACTTAGTAACAAGATCGTAGGCTCAAAGAGTCGACTCCAATTCATAGATACATAATTTCAGGCGGCGATGCAGAAAGGATGGTCGACAAGTGGAGGCGCAGCCTCTCGCAGTGAGAGAATCCTCGTCATCGCTTCGGTTGTACTCACGCTGGCTCATGCTGTCAAAGCAACGCAGCAGGTGAGACCAAAAAAAGCTTTTTTTGTATTTTTAAAAATTGAAAAAAAATATGTGTTTAGGTTATATGGTTCGTGGCTCTCATCATTAACGAACCTTCCCTACAGGCAACAATGATCAGTCTGGTGAGTGAAAATTACGAAATATGAGAACTATTATGGAACATTTTTCGGATACGGTTTTACTGTTGCCGGAAGCACTACAGTACCCCAGCTTTACATCTTTGTGATTTATCTGCAAAGAAATCCTGTTTCTCTCTAGATAATGATTGCTAATTAACTAGACAAATCGAGGAAGTACGATCCGTGGATTGAGTCCTTCCTGCGCACTAGTTGTCGTTGGTTAATTAGCGATCACAAACTACGCACACCTTCCGCTTATCTAATCACGAGAGGTTTATTCGAGAGGCGCGAGACCAAGTTTTGCTCTTCCGCCATTTTTTGGTACGCCCGAGCTCGAAATAGAAAACGGGAGTTATGGCTAGTATGATCAGAGTATTCAGAATTCATTCAGTTAATATTAATGATTAATTAGATAATTGCAGTACATGATCCCTAATGCGGTCACTTCCTTCGCCGAGCCCGTTCTTCTACTCATCTCATCGAAAGCACTCAGACGCGAGGTGAGAAATGGTGAAATAGATAAGATAATCACTACCGGAAGTGAAACGGAAGTGAGCGAACGGTGATTCATACTTTCGAAAGTTCTATTTAGATCTTCGGATTCTGTCTGCGCAAGGTGCGCAACGAGCACAACACGACTCCCGTGTTACCTATAGCGAGTGGTGGAGCGAGGTCGAGATGATGTTCCATATCCAATTGTTCCTGTCCCCATTCCCTCCTTTCTTTGTCTTCCCCGTGTGACATTCATTGTGTGGGCGATAATGAACACCTTGTTGAACTGAGTCAGGCGACTGATACAAACACGTGGAATGAAACGATTCGAAATGAAATGAGCGAAACAAAAACCAATCAATGATCCCCGTCGCAACTGTAGTCACAATGGACGAAGGAGCGCTGGACGAAATCGAGACGATTCAGCTTCTGCTCGAGAGGATGAGAGATGTCGTGGGTGATCTGAGATCAAAGATCATATTCGAAAAAAGGTCAAAGATCAAACCTTGAGCGGGAGCTTCTCGTCCATAACAATATGCAGCTCAACGAGAGCCTTCGCGCCAATATGGTAGATCATAATGTGATCGATCTTCCTGGAGAGATCAGGGATCAATCTTGAAATGACAGAAAAACTAACTGAATTCGCTCGTCATGCTCGATAGCGATCTTGAGAATGCGCGAGAGATGCTCCTTCTCGGCCGCTACTCCTACCTAAAAATAAATTTGAAATAATTAAAGACAAACAATTGCCATGCACAATCTAACTTCTTGTCAACAGAAGTAATATAATTTATCCTCATTTCTTACCATGAAGGGAATATGCTCGAGGGTGTTACGGAACCACGAGATGGCGATGTAGGAACTGCAATTTGATTTATTTTCTTTGATTTATCTTTCACTCAAAGTCATGAGAGTTCACGTGCCCTCGACCACTTGAACTTTGGTGGATCAGTATAGGCCACGTCTCTTAGCAGGTGCTATCTCCTCCTAATCAGGGCGCTTGGCCTTCTCACCACACTGATATCGCTCCAAGTGCGTCACTATACTTCCAGTACGCATCTCCGAGATAAGCGCACAGAATTGCGACGACTCCAGTCAGAATATCGTTACGCAGATCCATTGCGAGACACTGAAATAATCATTATGCACCTTGTTTCGGTAACAATTTTAGCTTAAAATTAGACATTGCCTTGATCTATAGGTCTACTAGAGCACTATTCCTGCACATGGCACGGTTTTGGTCCCTGTGTATCTTTCTGATCACTGGTTTGATGAGAGGCGGCAGACCAAGGACCAATTTTTCATCATATTTGTGCGTGATTGGGAATAATGGGATTAGTCTTGATCACTTCACTATCAGTTTGCTTCACTAATCGGATTAGTACCTTGCTTGAATCATTGCCTCTCCTGTAGCACACGACCATGATGAAGAATTTGATGGAGCAACCCGATACTAATATGATCATGGTCCAGAGGGTCATGTGAGGGTCGACCTGTAATCAATCATCAATGCAATAACAGTACGTGCACTCACCGTGTCATTAACGATAGCCTGCAGAGATTGGACTATCATAACAACGTTCGCGATTCCCATGATTACGGAATTCAGAATGACAGCAATCATTTCTAGTCTAAAATTAGATTTATTAGTCTGTTCTTCTTCAAAATTAATCTTTGATCTCTGAAGCTATCAGATCTCACCGTTCTTTTCCTCTCGGATATCTCGGATCAACTTGTTGCGCCTGATGCAGGCAAATTCCCATAATAGTGCTTGTAGAGAGATCCATCGAGGCATCGACGAGGGTACTGTAGGAGTATTATTAGTACCTCATCACAAGGATTACTGCGATAAAAGGACAGTAAATATTACGGTACGATGTTTTCGTTCGTAAATTTTCTGCATGTAAATGATTACGGTAGGATGAATTCCTTTAAACACCGTTTAATAAATTGAAAGAATAAATGGTGAACCATACCTGAGAATAGACAGAGATCCCGAAAGATAGGAAGCGATTGTATTAGCGAAGATTAGAACAATAGTCAAGTAGAAGATGAAGTTGTTGATGAACTTATCTGTGTCTCTGTCCTCCTGGAATCAATCAAATGATCGATAAGCATCTCTGACTACCGTACCTCATCAGGCTCTTGATCGTGATCGACAATCTCTTTGTCCTTCTCGTAATTATGCACGAGCTCATCGAGGTGTTCCATGTACTAAAAGGATATTTTCGAAATTATAAGATCAAGTTCAGGGATCATTAAACCTTCTTCTTCTCTTCGCTGATTCTTCGTCTCTCGAAGAATCCGGGGCTTGGCGGTGCGACGACTTGGATTTCATCCTTCGTCAGAGATGCCTTCCTCTTCGTAAGCGACTCCTTCCGTTTGCGATGCTTCACTCCACTGGCCATTGCTGCTGCAATTCAGTAGCTTACGTGACATAAATTAGACAAGAAGGGCGATCTTTTGGAGGATTAGACTTCGCGGCTCACACAGTTCAGAGTGAGGAGAGAAGTGAAGAAAGACTCTTCTTTCGCCCTTATCATTCCCTCCCCTTTCTCATCGTTTGCAATCAAGGCTCCTGTCAAACATTCCCCATTTCCCCTCCCCCTTATCTGCTCGTGATGGAAAACAGAGAGGCACAGTGATTTACAGTCAATGAGATGATTACTTTATCGACAAACAAGATTAGGACCGGCGATTAGGCGTGACGACCGTAGTGGTGACGGTGGCTTAAGAAAAAATATATTTAAAGGGTCGGTTTCAGGCGTATCAAACCCCTTCTCAGCCGATGACGAGCTATTCTTTCTGTAGCGTCTGCCTCTGCATCTCTTCTTCACTTCAACCACTTTGTTCTTGAGCTCCTGCACGCGGTCCTTGCACTTGCAGAGACCCTGAAACATTGATTTCGTCAGTGAAAACAACGAATTCGGATGCAAACCTCCTTGAGTCCAGCGTCGTGTCCCTTCTTGTATCCATCGACGAGTCCCTTTCTGTGTCCGTGCTCGAATCCCTCAAATTATTATTTAATTTGGGCAATTAACGTCATCAAAACATGTTTACTCATCGTCCCGGAAGTGCTTATCAACCGCCCTCTAAGTCAATAAAAGGGAATTTACGACCTTCTTGAGTCCTCGGTTGAATCCGTGTCTGTCTCCCTCTTCGAATCCAGCATCGTGACCCTTTTTGAAGCCGATTTTCTGTAATTATCATTTTAATTGTCTATTTGCTTCCATAAATCCCCTCTTGTATCTGAGTTTCTCTTCCCTCCGTACCTCTCCAACTTCGATTCCCTTCTTCTCTCCCTTGACGAAGCCAATATCAATGCCGATCGCCTTTCCCTGAAATATTCATTATTCTCACTACTCCACATCTCAGAATAAGCGTGAAGTTCAGTGCTCCCTGCGAGGTTTCACGTGCTTATTTCAGCAATATCAATAATCACACCTTCTCGATTCCAATAGCGATGCCCTTCTGCTCGCCAGCGCAGAATCCCGACTTGTATCCACGCTGGGTTCCGCGCTCGTAACCGGCGGTGAAGCCCTGATGTGCATTTGTCAAATCCTTTAAATCCATAAACTGCAGTGGAATACTTTCGAATAGGCAGAAGATGAGGTCCAACTCACTCTGACGTAGAACTTCTTGCAGTTGCAGGGACGATGGTGATGATGATGACGATGAGGGCAGTGGGCGTGGTGGCCGTGGAAGTGATCGTCGTGATGGTGCTGCACATTATTTATTGAAAGTAAAAGAAAACAAAGCTCAGAACTAGTAAAATATGAGAGAAAATTGCCAAATCACTAGATTGAGTAAGGAAAATGACTGCGGTTTGGTGCACAAATCTATTGAAAAGGGTGTGAAACTGATTCGCAAGAGAACGGAACAGCAAAGATATTGTCGTCCATAAGATATTGGTGGGAGATATGATACTCACGAAGGTCTTCTCTACTCCGTAGCCGGTAGCGACGGGGACCTCTCCAGAGTTGGGGTGGGCATCGTGGTCGTTGGCGGCGGCTTCAGCGGCGGCGTTGACGTCGGAGTCGTCTTCAGTGACTTCATGATCGTCCTCGGTGTGTTCCTCGGGGATCTGGGAAGACATAAATAACATTAACAATTTAAAATACACCACTTCGCTAAAATAATAAAATAATACTCACATGCTCATCGTGGGAGCTGTCTCCATGGTCATCGGAGAGGCCGACTTCCTTGAAAAAAGGATTGATTGAGAGTTGTCACTTCGATTAAAGACAAAGCAGGTATAATGACGAATTCGACATGAGTGCCATGCTCAAAACGGTGCAATTACCTCGAACTGAGCGAAGGAGAGGGCAACGAGGCCGCAAAGAAGGAATAGTGAAGTGAGCTTCATCTTCAACTTCCCATTCACTCGAAGGGCGTCCTTAAATACTGACACTCTTTGTTGTGACTGCTGCTTCCGTGTTCTATCGCTCCCAAATTTCAATTTTCCAATGTTCGAAATGTCAGATTTGTCCTCTACGAGGAAGTTGATCTCTGACCTCTTCTTCCCTCGAGGTCCTGCAATAAATATGAGAACTCTCTGCTACTCTCATATTCCCTCCCCTTCTTCGTCTCAATCTCCTCATCTCACTCACTTTCTCCCCTTTTCTGCTTCTTTCGTCTTCCTCAACCCCGTCATCCCGTATGGATCTCGGGGAGGCCTCCTCTCCTCTTTCCTCGAGAGGACCCGCCCTTCGTTTCGTGCCATATAAAAAGGCCTTCCCCTCCTCCCATTCTCACTTTCCTCCCCTCCCCTCCCGATGCCCACTATCACAATAGTTTAGTTGCCGCATTACAGTGGAAGATGCTGCACTAAGCTGTTGTAATACCGGGTTGGGAGGGCGGGATAGTCTTCGTCTTCTTCGAGTCCTACCAGTTATCCCTTGTCCCATCCAATCCCATTATTCTCGCGGCCCTTTCATGACACTGGATCTCATCATGTGGATACCGATGGAGATCCGCATTGAGACCGGTGTCATACCAGGGCGGAGAATAACCCTCCTTGCCCCATTCCTCATTCCCTCTCACGTACCGCCCGCTCTGATATGATTGTTTAGCACGAAACTGTGTGAAAATGGAGAGCAGATTCGCGCTCGACTTCATATCAGAGCGTCGGTAAATGCATCCGCTCAAATATTCTCAATGAGAATCCACTGTAAATTCTCAAAACTTTATTAAAAGAGAGAATACACGATGAATACACAGTCCACAAAATGGATTCTCTGCATATGAAGTGTTGATACTGACCAACATCTGTATAGTAAAAGGTGAATTTATTCAAAAGCATTTCATCCGAGGGCGAAGAATGGAAAGAATGAGCGAACAATAAATCATTCTTCACGCCTCGGGCGAGGAAACGTATACTACTATTATTCCGATGAAATTGCCTGCCCGAAACGAATACACACAATGACAAGGCAATCTGAGAGGCAAATACAGCTACAATTCTCCTTCTCAATATTATTTTTGGTTGAAATTCGGCCTGCTCAAGGGAAAGGTCGTTCTAACTTCCGCTTCTCACTTGAGGAGGAGGGGAAATCTCAATTTTCTCTCCTTCGTCAATCCTTCCTTCTCAAATATTGGAGAGACTTGCGGGGGCATGGCTAATGAAGAATGTCTTATGAAGAATGTGCGTGAAAAAGGAGGAGAAGGGGTAGATTTTCCCGAAAAGGAGGGCAGGAGAAGCCCAGCTTATTCGATACTGACGTATCCAGTGCAGTGGGGCAGAACGACGAACGCATGATCGTTCCCTATTAAATGTGCCGGAAAATGGGAGAACCATGGCCCCTTTACCCTATAGATGCAGTCAATAATGATTGTTTGCATGTATTCCAGTGATGAAACAGTACAATTAGTACACTAATCTTTATCGCTCAATTAAATGCCTCGACACATCTTATTTCTTTGCTCCGGGGAATCTCTCGTCCACATTGTGCTCCTCGACGTGCTCATTGGTGTGCCAATCGGGCTGCTTTCCGGAATGGTGAGGATGGTGGCAGCTGTGGCAGTTGTGGTGGGGATGATGGTGATGCGAGTGACGAAGCTCGTCTCTGAGGGCACGAAGAATGGCCTTCAGCCTGTCCACCTCTTCTTTGCACTCGAGAGATCCCTGAAATTCCAATTTTAGAATTAATTGAATCTAAGCGATGATACCTCTTCGAATCCGGCCTTCTCTCCGGCGGCGCGTCCCTCGATCTTTCCTTGCTCAAGTCCGCGCTCGTAGGCCTTAATTAGTTAATTAATTAGTAATTAGTTAATTAGTATGCTAATTTCTTAATCAGTGTCTCACCTTATCCATAGCACAGGCGATGCCCTCTCTCTTGCCCTCTTCCATGCCCTTGAAGAGTCCACGGCTGGCTCCCTTCACCTGCAAATGAGGCCTCAGAAGCGTAGAGAAGTAAATAATCGTACCATTCCAGCGAAGAATCCATGGTGGAATCCCTCGTCTCTGCCTTCGGCGTATCCGGTTTCATTGCCCTGTAGAATTATTTTTTATCAAATGATCTAACGTTCTCGGCATCTTCTCAAAACCCACAGCCTTGAGTCCGTCAGGGTATCCGGCGGCCTTGCCGTCGGGGATTCCCTGCTCGCGACCGATGGGGAATCCGCGACCGTAGCCCTTGTTGTAGCCCTGCAATCGCATCTCTGATCCCAACCCAAGAAAATGCATCATTGATAGTATACCTTCTTGTAGGCGGCGGAGCAGTTGCAGGGTCTGGGGACGTGGTGGCGGCAGGGTTTGCGGTAGTGGCCGTGGTAGGGTCGGAGACCGCGGATCACGGGCACGGGCACGGGTTCGGCATCGGACACATCGTCGACGTCGGTGTCCTCGATCTGAAGGTCGTCGTCTTAGAGGGGGATCACTCTCCAAGGATTCTATAGATCAAGATAACTAGGACACAGGTAGTCTGTTTATGGAGCTGATCGCAGATTAATCGAGAAAGACTCACGACGAGGTCGTCATCTTGGGCCCATGAGACGGCAACGACGGCGAAGAAAAGAGCGATGAGGGCGAAGCGCATCCTGAATGGATTGGAGAGTGAATGAATGATTAGACACAGAAGAGTGAATGAGCTATGGTATTCAGCCGGTCGCTCCCCTTTTATAGTGCGCTTGTTCAATTGCGAGATGACAAACGATGACATTTGCCGTGTAATCAAAGGCTCTTGTTGTGGTTCATTGTGAATGGAGAAGTGGAAGAGGCAGTGTTGAATGGGATATTGATCGAATGATGGCTTGTTGAATATCAGGTTTCATCACTGAGTGCTCGCACGTCAACGATGGTTAAAACTTCTTATAAAGACTTGATGGATAAATTACTTGTATTTGATTTGCATATCTCGTATATATTCTGATCCTTTCACACAGACAAATGGATTTCAGTATCCATTTTCAGTTAACTTGTCAGTAGAATACGGCCTACTCAGCGTACCGTGTACTGAGAATTCAGAGATCCAACGTGGGACTTCTGAATTCCAATCCACAGGACTGAGTAGTTTTTTTTTTTAATTTTTTTCTTTTCTTATTTTATTTTTATTTTTTTTTATTTTTTTAATTTTTTTTTTACGTCGCCGGGAGTACCCGTTTTTACTACTTTTGATATATTTCATCATATTTCATCACATTTCATCATTTTCCATGTATTCCGCAATGTTTTGCAGAAAATCCTCGGTGTGGGGTCGAACCAACGGGGTTGCCGTCCAAAACATGGGCTCTTACCATTATACTACCGGTTATATTGGAGGGGGACGGGTAGAGGTTCATGTTATCCCAGGGGTGGCTAGAATGTGCACACGCAGTCACTCAGACATATTCCAAGAGGTTTTGCAGAAAAATCCGTGGTGTGGGGTCGAACCAACGGGGTAGTCGTCCAACGTGTGCTCTTACCAGTACACTACCGCG
>LS555245.1:84543-95154 GCA_900490775.1 Pristionchus maxplancki | reverse complement strand
CTAGCTCCTTAGACAATTGAACGGAATGAACAGGATTCCAAATTACACAGGCATATTCTAGGTTGGGAAGGACATAAGTAGTGAAAGCTTTAGAATAGATCAAGGGACATTTACTATGAAAGGCTTTGAACATAAGGTTGATTTTAGCGCGAGCCTTAGACACAACTTTGGAAATATGATAAGAGAAAGAAAGAGTAGGGCAGTAGGAAAGAGTAGGAATTCGAGTGAATTCATTGCTCCTTACCTCCCATCCTCCCTCACAGAGTTACACGGGTCTCGCAACGATGTCCCTCCTTCACCGAGAGTCATGGAAATAGATATGTGCCTTGTGGCGATGCTTACTTCATGTATCACACATGAAATTTGAAACACACGCCTCTTACGTATATTCCAAGCCTCTAGTTCTTAATAGTCATTCTGCCTTGTTGAATTTTCATTCTTTCACCAGCTTATCACGCCACTCACCTAAGGTTCGACCTGAATCTGTCATCATGCCAAATTTCGAGGTCATTTTTTGACGGATTTGGACTCTATCAGACCCCCCCCACTGAAGGGAATAGTGATATAAAAGAGGTTATATTAATTTTTTTGAGAGGCAGGGGCAGATTGACCAAACTGGTTTTTCTTGAATTGAGCGAGTGCAAGAATTCGGTATTTTATCGTTTGCCAGCTATTCACAATAACATGGGCAATTTTTCTCTTCTGCTTATTGTAATGTTTTTATGCGTGTTTTCATAATTTCGCGTTGTTTGATGTGCAATTTCATTAATTTTCAAATTATCATTATTTTCTTTATCAATACAAACATGCAATGTGTGGCGAATATGGGGGTGAATCGTAGGATGAATCTTGCCGGAATTACTTTGCGTTCACGCAGAATTTGTTTGAACATCATCACAGCCATCAATTGTCGACGAATTATCTGCAAAACCACAATTGTTCAGTGTAGTACTATCTAAACAGTCTAAATTTTCAACCGAATGGTGACTTTTATCTCCTTCCCTCTCCCTCGATTGCTCGATTTTCAACTTGTGAAACGCGCAATCCCTTCATTCACCTCTCTTCCCGCCAGACCGAGTGGTCAATTCCACCAATTCTCTACTCTCGTCCCTGATAAAAGATTGGAATCTACAAACTCTGTGTAAGTGATGAAAATCTCACCAGTGTTCCAAAAAGACGCATCCTTTCATTTCCGAGACGAACATCCGAATCGCATGGGCAGCATTGGAGGCTGGAATGCGGCACTATGGATACCGGTAAACTTTGAACCACTTCTAAAACCTTGTCTATGCCTGGGTCAAACTAACATTGTTCTTCCAGATGCCCATGCGATTCGGATGTTCGTCTCGGAAATGAAAGGATGCGTCTTTTTGGAACACTGGTGAGATTTTCATCACTTACACAGAGTTTGTAGATTCCAATCTTTTATCACGGGCGAGAGTAGAGAATTGGTGGAATTGACCACTCGGTCTGGCGGGAAGAGAGGTGAATGAAGGGATTGCGCGTTTCACAAGTTGAAAATCGCGCAATCGAGGGAGAGGGAAGGAGATAAAAGTCACCATTCGGTTGAAAATTTAGACTGTTTAGATAGTACTACACTGAACAATTGTGGTTTTGCAGATGATTCGTCGACAATTGATGGCTGTGATGATGTTCAAACAAATTCTGCGTGAACGCAAAGTAATTTCGGCAAGATTCATCCTACGATTCACCCCCATATTCGCCACACATTGCATGTTTGTATTGATAAAGAAAATAATGATAATTTGAAAATTAATGAAATTGCACATCAAACAACCCGAAATTATGAAAATACACAACGAAGACACAAGAAATGAAATAGAATTTCTCGAAAAAATGTAAAATATTCTGATGCTGAAAAGCCCAGAAAATTCCCGCTAAATTCGTCTCATAATTCATTCGAATTTTGAAAACGTTAGTTTTTCGTGAATCATGCGTAAGAGTAGAGCTTGTGTACGCTCAGATTCGCTAATCTCCCTCCACCTCTCAAAAAATTAATTTAACCTCTATTATATGGATCACTCCCCGCTAAGCTGCAGCACCCGGTTTCGGTGCAGCCGGCCAACTTCAAGGCCATTTTTCTCCCCTTCAACGTAGTCCCCGGAAAACATTTCTGAAAGAGATTTGGCTATTTTTCGATGCTCTATCTACCTGTAGGTCGATAGAGCATCGAAAAATAGTCTATAGGTCGATAAAGCATCGAAAAATAGCCATATCTCTTTCAGAAATGTTTTCCGGGGACTACGTTGAAGGGGAGAAAAATGGCCTTGAAGTTGGCCGGCTCCACCTAACCGGGTGCTGCAGCTTAGCGGGGAGTGATTCTTATCACTATTCCGTTCAGTGGGGGATAGAGGGGTCTGATAGAGTCCAAATCCGTCAAAAAACTGACTTCGAAATTTGGCTCGCTGACAAGAATCTGCCATTCCAAGTCGATCCTTAGGTGAGTGGCGTGTTACACTTATTTGTTCCGCTCTTCCCGAAGCCTTTTTATTTTACCAGATGCAAGAGCTGCAATTGTATGAGAAATCCACAACTGACCGCAAGGACGAGTGTGAATTGTGTTTCCAGCTTTTATCAACAAAGGTATTATCATAGAGAAGATATGGCACTAATATTTTCTTAAGAAATCTAGAAGCGTAAAGTGTATCCCGTGAATCCCAGTGAAAAGCCATAACTTGAAGTCTCTTTAGAGAAATGTAGGGACCACAACGTCACAGCAAGTCAGAGAGGGGAAAAACTTCATTTGCGTGGCGGCACAGCGTGTCAGAGAGGCCAAATTCCTTTGTTCTCCGCGTCCGGATCACTTTTCATGAATAGTGGAACACAATTGTTAAGAAATATCTTTGAAGCATATTCCATAATTCACTGATAAGAAAAAGATAAGCGAATCAAAAATGAAAGGCGTATCAGGTGTGATCAAGTAAGCCTTACTTAGGGGCCACAACGCACATAGCCGAATTCTCACCATGGGGCCAAAAATGTGCTCAAACTGTTCCTCAGGGACCCAATAACCTCATGCTTTTTACCGTTTGTGAATATCTCATCTCTAACAAAAGCTATGCCACGAAAACGCAAGGCACACCGGACGAGAGGGAGAAAGCGAAAGGAGAGGGAAAGGGGGCGGAGCCTCCCCCCGCCCTCTCGCTCCCACAGCGTGTCAAAGGAGTAAAATCGCGTCCGAGGCCAATGCTTGTCTCTTTTTTCCCTCTTTATTATTCTCGCCCTTCTCGAGTGATCTGAGTGGTCGTGAATGAGAGATTCAGGAAATGAAAATGCTTTTTGCTCAAAATGACCCGTTTTGATAAATAGGTCGGCTCTGTTCGGATTTGGGGGACCCATGACATTATGGGGGACCCATGGAGACCCATGACAATATGGGGGACCCATGGTCAGTATGGGGGACCCATGACCCACCTGACAATATGGGGGACCCATGACCACCTCTGGCAATTTGGGGGACCCATGACCACCTCTGGCAATTTGGGGGACCCATGACCACCTCTGGCAATTTGGGGGACCCATGACCCCCTCTAACAATATGGGGGACCCATGTCATTTTTTTTAGTTTTTGATTTTCTCTTTGTCTTTTTACTCAACTGCATTGTTATTTCTTTTCCCTTGTCACCGCGTTCTGACTCCCTTTGTTCTCTCCAGATAAGGGTGAACAAGGGGATTAATTTTTGAATTTTCCCGCGTTACCATAATCGAGCTGCAAATCTGTTTCGAAATTTGAGATATCTCTGAAACATATCGCGAATACGGCAGCGCGGGAAAATTCAAATATTATTCCCCTTGTTCAGAATGAGGATAGCGATATGTTTCAGCAACCTGTCAAGTTTGAGTTTGCAGTTCGATATGTTAAGGGATACCCCCTTATCTGTAGGGGTAGAATGCTGTGTTGTGTGTAGAAGTGATTAATTCATTATTTACTTCTACAGTTATGAGATAATGTACATGGCCGGATTTGAAGCAAATAAATCGAACAATGCAATATAGAGTATCATAAAAGAAATTAGTTGACAGTGTAAAATCATCTAAGTCTATTTGCCATGCTGTCTGTGCCCATGACCCGATCCTCCTGAAGAGTTTCGTGGTCTTGGGGTAGATCTGAGACCTGGTCTTCTAGTTGGTTTTGAAGTGGTTGCACGGGTTCTGGGATTGGGAGTGGTAGTGGTAGTAGATCGTCCGCGACTGGGCCTCGTGGTAGTGGGATTGGGATTGGGAGTGGTAGTGGTAGTAGATCGTCCGCGTCTGGGCCTCGTGGTAGTATGTTTGGGAGTGGTAGTGGTAGTAGGTTTTTTTGGTAGTAGGAAAGCCCCGCTATGTATAAACAATATTAAGTAAACGCATTAACACATTGAATAAACATAATTACACGCAAAGGGCCACAAAATAACAAACCGATGCAGCAAAAATAGAGAGATGATTATCCAAACAATCTGGCATTATATCTCATAACTGTAGAAGTAAATAATGAATTAATCACTTCTACACTCAAGGGAAAAGAAATAACAATGCAGTGGAGCAAAAGGACAAAGAGAAAATGAAAAACTAAAAAAAAATGACATGGGTCCCCCATATTGTTAGAGGGGGTCATGGGTCCCCCATATTGTTAGAGGGGGTCATGGGTCCCCCAAATTGCCAGAGGTGGTCATGGGTCCCCCAAATTGCCAGAGGTGGTCATGGGTCCCCCAAATTGTGAGGTGGGTCATGGGTCCTCCATATTGACCATGGGTCCCCCATATTGTCAGGTGGGTCATGGGTCCCCCATATTGCCATGGGTACCCCATATTGACCATGGGTCCCCCAATTCCGAACAGAGCCAATAGGTCTCAGTGAAACATAACCAATTCATTCGATGCGCCGTTTCATTGTGGACGGTGTCCATTATAAAAGACGAAGATGCGCGACAGAGTAGATCATGCTTGCTCGTCTATAGAAACCCCCACACCAATATACTTTTTGGAATGCTCATCGACTGCCCTACCGAAAGATTAGAGCGGATTTTTGAAAAACGATTTCGTTTTTGAGAATAATGCGGAAAACACCCTATCTTCATGCGTTGCTCCAATACAGCATAAAAAATTAAAATTCGGCTCTAATCGTTTGGTAGTGCAGTCCATGAGCATTCCAAAGAGTATATTGGTGTGGGTCTTTCTATGGACTCGCCCGCTTATCTAGGAAGTTGTTTCCTCTTTCCTCTTGTGAGTAATAGTGCACTTTCCTTTTGGTTACTATCTCGAGTCTTCAATTTTAATTACAAGCATGATTCACTCTGTCGCACAATGAGATACGCTTAATTTCCTTTTAAAATATTCAAATTCAATTTAAACAGTCAGAATTAAGAGGTGTGTACCTCGGCTCATTAATTAACAGCCCTGTTATTTTAAATTATTATTTTTTATCGTTATCAATAAGATACGGGTTATGCTTCACTGGTTTTACAAAACAGTTGTCTTCAAGTAACCATGGAAAGGGGGTCGGACGCGGAGAACAAAGGATTTTGTCTCCCTGACACGCTGTGGCTCCCCTCCCCCCGCGCTACGTTGCGCGTGGAGCACAAGCCGGGGCGTGAAGATAAAAATCTGAAAAAATGTCTAAAAATTCTAGAAAAATCGAATTAGTCGGATTTTCAGGTTGCGAACATTGTGCTCTCTCTGGAAATGGGAAATTCGCGGGTTTCGCGACCTAAACCATCAATTTTGACCTACTCAAATATGTCTGGCACATTTCGCAACCTCCTCAATCGATAGGGGGTAGGAATAGCTATCCAACGCGCTTTTGGGCGAGTGATTTCGTTTTGAATGAGCTTTGTGCTCCCTCCGTCTCGCTTTTTGGCGAAATCATGTCAACACAAAGTGGGCGGAGCTTGCGGCCCCTAGCCTTACTGTCTATTATGGCACCTTCAGATATTTTTTATGCTCCGTATCAGTGCAATATTGCTCTTTCAAAATTTTTTTATGCGCCTTCGAAAATTTCTCGAGAATGGCTTAAAGGAACCCCCACACCAATATCCGTTTTGGAATCCTCATGAAATAATCTAAAAACGCTTAAATTCGGAATTATTAAACATTTCTTTATATTCGAAATTACGAACGAAACACGAATACAAAGAAATTTTTAATAATTCCGAGTTAAAGCATTTTTAGATTATTCCACGAGGATTCCAAATCGGATATTGGTGTGGGGGGTTCCTTTCAGCCATTTTCGAGAAATTTTCGATCCCGCCCGCAAGGGGATGTATTTCTTTTTTGAAACCTCAATAGTCTAATTGAAGTATGTTTCACCGAAACAACAAATGAAACTGAACGATTTTGTTTCTAATTTCTCGAATCTAACTCTCATTCTTCAATTTCGACCGCGCAGCTCACTGGGGTAGAGTGAGAATGAAAGGGTGTCACGCATTGGATCTCGGACGCAATAATTGGATTATCTACCCTCTCTGACACGCTGTGGGCGGCGCTCCGCCGGGTCATTCCGCGCCGAGCGAGAGAGAAAAGCGGTGTGAAATGAGGGTTTTTACAAGGGTTTTCGTTTAGTGCACATCACTCCTTTCGCGTAAAAGTGTACACAAGCTTGGTACATGGGAAAATGTCGTGATATGAGTTTCAACAGTTTTGGGTTGCTTGATGGTCTGCGAACATGCTCTGAAAGTTTCAGACCGATCATTTCATTTTCGGCTGCACGGTAGCATACTTGAGCTTTCAGGGGCACTATTTTCAAGCCACGTTCTCTGCCGTTTGCAGAAGTTTTTGTGAAAAATGCAAAAGAGAAACTATGCCTCTTTTGGGATGGGCTAAATACCTGATAACTTTTTGGAAGGACTTGATGCATGCAATTTGCATAAATCAATTTTTTTGTTTGTTTTTTGTAATTTTCTCGCGCGTCTCTAGAGTCCCACAAAATGTTTTTCATAGATCCTGTGCAGAATCTTGTGCCGAATCGAGCCTGCTATTTCACACCTTATAACTCGTGAGTTATATCCAATTTATGCCCGCGAACCCCTCAATTGACCGTTATTTCCCTTACACTCACAGCGTGTCAGGGAGACAAAATCCTTTGTTCTCCGCGTCCGACCCCTTTTCATGAACATTCGAACACAATGATTTTATAAAACCTGTGAAGCATAACCCGTAACTTACTGATAAGAAGCAATCATGCGAATCAAAAATATCAGAACTGTTTAATTATACTCTAATATGCCTCTTTTCATTAGTTAACATGAAAAATGGTTTTTGAAAGCTTTCATGGCGACTTTTTATGTTTACATATTCGGAGTTAAATAACACACCTACCATGCATAGGAACCCCTACACCATCATCATGAAAGATTATCCAAATGAAACGAGCTACATAGTTACTGGAGATGGATTTTGAAGAAAAGACTTTGTTATCGAGAAACATGCAGAAATTCTCATATTTCCATGCTGAACTCGTATGTAGGACATTTATTGTAAAATCGATCTCCAGTAACTATGTAGCTCGTATCATTTGGATAACTTTTCATGATAATGGTGTAGGGGTTCCTATGCACGGTAGGTGTGTTATTTACTTGCCCGTATAAGGAACACCAAGATGCGGCACGCGAACAACTTCGAATGAATTGGTTACGTTTCACTGAGACCTATTTCTCAAAACGGGACATTTTGAAATAAAAGCATTCTGATTCTATAAATTTCTCATTCACGACCGCTCCGATCGCTGGAGAAGGGAGAGAATGATAAGTAGGGAAAAGGGAGACAAGCATTGGCCTCGGACGCGATTTTTCTTATTTGACACGCTGTGACACTCACTTCATTGGTCGCGAACGGCGCGTGGGAGCGGTGTGATTGAATGGGTTCTTGTGATGTGAATTTCAGAAACTGCTACTGTTTTCACAAAACAATTTGAACAACAATAAAGCTTTTCAAAAATGAACATCAGTCTCTTTTCATCATTTGCGATTTTATGCAGCTATTTTTGAGATATATCCAAAAACGATGAAAAATGAGTGATTTTCAACCCTTTATGCTAATTGAAACATGCATTTTCATGCATCGTGATATGGCCCATTTTGCTAGGCTCCTTGAACACTACCGGAAACCACTCTTACCTTAGTACAGTTTTTTTACCCTGTTCGGAGATTGTTCGACTCTTACACAAACGGTCTCAAAGTGAGAGGGCGGATTAGAGTTGGAAAAGTCCCCGACACGCAAATGGACCAGTTTCCCCCGTCTGACTTGCTGTCTGCTTCACTCGTGCACTGAAAAAAATGGTTGTAGTTGTGAAACTACAAACATCGCGTATGAGAACCATGTGTGTTAAAGTTTGACAAACATGAGTGCAGCCTCATTACAAGGAAATGTTTGTTACATACAGACAGTGGTCACCAATCTTTCAAAGTTATTAGTTGGGTTCACTTTTTCAGGTCATTCTGCCTGATCAGGTGAACGATCAGGTGGAATGGGTTTTCGAGAAATGGTTTTGTTCACCTGATATTCTCGAGAATAATTTTGTGTCACCTAAAAAGATTAGCGAGGAATATTAGTCTCCTCTGAAACTCATTTCGTACTCCACTAGTCCACCATTAATTCCCCACAGAGGGACGAGAAATGGGCGGCCTATTCAATTCAGGTGACACAAAACAATTTCCCTCTAATTCCGCGTGGACCTGTAGGTGAGATTGGCGCCGGCAGAAATGATTTCCTATTTGATCAGGTCACCTATTCAGGGGGCATGACAAATGGGCAACGACATTTAGGCAACGGTCCATAACTCTCGTCAAACTTGACATAATCACTCAAAAAAATTTCCGCTGAGTGTGTCAAATGTTAGCTACGCAACCCACCTCTCTCTAACTCAGGTCTCTAACTTTATTTTGAAATTTGTGTGCAAACGCGTTTAAACACGTTTTTGTGACTTTTGACCTAGCTCAATCGATTGCTCTTGAGATTTGCCGTCGAATGGGCTATCTCACAACTTTTAGATGCAACTATGAAGCGAGTTATGTTGATTTGCGCACGCTCGTTGCCCAAATGTCGTTGCCCAGTTGTCATGCCCCCCCTATTCACCGCCTAAAAAAGTGAACCCTAGTTATTAGGGATTTTCTTTCCTCCCCATAAGAAATGCTAGCCGAATGGTTAGTGCGCTGGGTTGGTAATACACAGCGTGTCAACGAGGGGAGATAATCCAATTATCGCGTCCGACCCCCTTTCATGATCTTTTCAGTCCTTGAAATAAACCCTCACACCATTATCACTTTTGGAAAGCCCAGGAACTTCTCTGCGAGGATCTTAGAGCCGATTTTCATTTTTCTGTTTTGCTTGAGATCGGCATGGTGTTTTTCGTGATTTTCTCGAATATGAAACACTTCATGCAAAATCGGTTCTATGATTCGTGAAGATCAGCCCCTGAGCATTCCAACAATAATAATGGTGTGGTGGTTTCTATTAACGACCAAAAAGTCACAATCAATCAATCAATCAATTTATCATGTCATTCGTTAACGCTCAGATAAGGAGGGGCGGTATTCTTCATAGGTTGCATTCCACCAGTGATTGCCAATGGCTCGTCTTAGGTCATCTCTCCAGCGAGATCTAGGCTTCCCGCGGGGGCGTTTTCCATAGTACGGCGTCCATACTGACAGTAGTAGTATGATACTGTGCTCGCGCGGCTCCCATTTTTTTCCCATCCTCCGATTTTTCAAATTTTTGGATATTTCTTAGACATAGATAGGTACTTTCAGAAAATCACACTTTCGTTCTGCGGTATTCGGTATTCCCAGACCTGCACCATAATATCAGCTAGGGTTGGCAGAAATAGTCTGAAACGACCGGTTCGCGCGCGCGAAATGGGACAGGAATGAGTCTGAATGAGAGGGCGAGAAATGATCTCTCGATTTTGAGACTGGACGAGTCTGAGAATCAAATGGTTCAGACTCTCTGAGTCTCAACTCTACTATCCAGCGAAAAATTTAAATGTAAACGATGAAACATAATTGGAGTTTGAGACTCACAAAGTCTCAGACTCGCGATTGGAATCATTTTGCCAACCCTAATATCGGCCACCCACAGCCTGTCAAAGTGGACGAACTCCTTTGTTCTCCGCGGCGTACGTATTCTAATGCGCCGGGTCATTCTGCGCACAGCGTGCCAGAGCGGATCGCCTCCTTTGTTCGCCGCGGCGGACGTATTCTAATGTGAGGAGGGAGAGGACGGATCATTCACGCCATTTATGCGGGTTTTGCGGCGCGATTTCGCGGGGTTTGCGGCACAAAAACAAACGCTACTGGAAAACAAAGATGAAATTGGAAAATCGAAAACCTGAGAATTGTCAGAAAAGAGATTGCCCATCCATTCGTATAATTCATGTCGTGTAAATATTCCCCCTGGTCGCGAAAATAGAGAAGACAAGTGAAAAACGGCGTTTTTCGTCAATTTTCGGAGGGTTTTACTTCATTTATTGAGCTACTGAATTTTTATCAAAAATCGGCTTCCTGAGAAAGCTAAAGCGATTCCTAAGGATTCAAACAATAATAATGGTGTGATGCTTTCCGTTGACCGCTCTTGAGAAAGTAGACGCCAAATACCGGAAAAGGTTCCTTTTTCTCAT
>LS555245.1:49720-68773 GCA_900490775.1 Pristionchus maxplancki | reverse complement strand
GTTTGAAGGCAGGGCGACAGAAGGGAATGCACACAAATACGCACGTGAGTGCGCGACATGGGACGACCATGACCGCGTATCGCGTAGTACTGTAGCAAGAGTGAAAGGTGGATTGAGAAGTGATTGAATACGCATGGGTATTGAAGGGAAATGAGTGAAAGAGTGTATTTGGGTATCGAATCCGATGGAATTCGGTACAGAAACGTATCGCGATTCTCCTGTTCAGAATGAGAATTGCGATATCTTTCAGCAACCTGTCAAGTTTCGAATTTGCTGTTCGATATGTAGATCCTCGTTTTCTGTAGGAATGGTCTGACTTTCTCATTTCGTAATGCTCTCTCGCCAGTCAGAAAAGCGAGAGAGCATTTAAAAATGAGAGAGTGAGACCATTCCTCGTAAAGTGATCCTCCTTTTCTTCAGGAACAGAATGCTGTCCTAAGCAACGACGAAGATACAACAGCAGTCAATGCACCTAGTGCCCCCACTGTCACTCAGCCAATGGAAACGGTGGTAGGCCGAGAAATCAAATTTTTCGCGGAAAAGCTCAATTTTTAAACAAAGGAATAATTCAATCATCATTTCTTCAAATATTTCCGGCTTTTCCGAGAAAATTGTGATATTTCAGCCTAACACCATGAAAACGGCCACCGCCCCTGACGATAACCCCTGTGGCATCTGCTTCGAGGCGCTATCCTGCAAGGTTTACAGAAATAAAATACCTAAATTAGCATTTTTAAATTTTAAATTTAAAAATAAATTTTGCAGCGCACTGTGGTTCTGGAAAAATGCAAGCATGAATTCCACAAGACGTGCATTATGCGATGGTTCGACGTGAATACGGCGAGTTCTTGATTTTCGAAAAATCATTGGAATATTTATTGATAATAAAATTAGGAATAATGTGAATTTTGCAGCGCTACGAGGACCATTCTTGCTGCACTTGCCGCAAGAAGATCGGTGATGATGGCACGGACGATGACCTTCGCACGTATCCTTTCGAGTTGCACAAAGTTCGTTTCTGGGCTGTGCTCTCTCACTTTCGCATGCTCTCTCGTCTTCTCTGACTCGGGAGAGAGCATTTGGAAATGAGAGCGTTGTAAAATTGTACACAGCCGTTTCGTTTCACGACAATTCGTGGCGCTCCTGCTCTTTCCCTGGCACTAGGAAGAGAAAATTATTTTCAAAGATTTCCTAACTAAAATGGCTTTCCGCAGGGTTGGTGCCACCAACCCTGCTTGGTGGTCGGGGATGGAGGGCGGGTAGGGATACTTAATTCTCAAACTTAATTAATTAACTTAATTAATTAATTAATTAACGTTTAGAATCAAGAAAGAAAGTCCATTTCCAGAAAAACTTGCTCAGAAGACCCGATCTGCACACAACATATGAAGTTTACACGTTCGTGAACGACTACAGAAACAGATTCACGTGAGAACCAAATGAACTTTATTTTTTAAATTTAAATATTTAAGAAAAATGCTCGAAAAGCTGTTTGAAGAGAAGATAATTGGGCTCAGGGACGGCAAAAACACTACGTTCATTGCTGATATTGATGAAGAGATCGAAAAATTCAAGAAGCGAATGCTTGCCGTTGACAATCATTACCTGGCCGTTGCAGAGCAAAAGGTTCGAGTTATTTTGTTGTTGTTGTTGTTGTTGTTGTTGTTGTTGTTGTTGTTATTTCGTTGATATGAAAAACATTGCAGGCAATCGAGCAACTCCACATGGAGCACCAGTGGGCTTTATCCGACGCACAGTGGGCTTTATCCAATCAATAACCAATGAAATCTCACATGTTTGCAATATTTGCACTTCCAAATCCTCCTTCTTCAAGACGTTTCAGCCGATAAACATCATCATCATCATCATCATCAAAAATCACTGGAAAATACTGCCCTTTCACATTGGAAAGATGGCAACCTTCCCTGTTATCACGTACAACCAAGTATTTTTTGAGTTCGAAATAATGATTTCCGTCTCTCCATTTCACACACTGTCTCACCTGTCGATCTGTAATTCGTTGAGATGGATGACCAAATTCTTCAAATTTGAGCGCGCTTGAGCAGTTTGGGTGTGGGGCGTAATTGAGAACATCTTTCTCGATTTTACTTTTTTCCTCCGCTCATTCGAATCGTCTAGGAGAACCCACAAATCATAATCATTACTGTTTCTGACTTGAGTCATCGCGTGTTTTACTGATGTGTCTTATTTCGATCCACACATCATTCGGTCTCACTTTACCTGACTTTTTTCCTAGCCCACAGTACCGAACATTCCCTCTTTTCTCTTTTCATCTCCCAATCACGAGAAAACTTCTAATGCCAACAGTTTGCTGTAAAAATGGGCACAGATAACACATGAGAGCACTAATTCCGTGTTTTTCGTTTTTGAACGATTCAATATAAACATTATTTCAATGCGAAGCACGTTTATTCTCTTAGTCGCTCGAGAGAGAAATAATTTAGCTCAGAGAAAGCTGATGAAGAACATGGACAACTTTTGTACTGGAGCAATGTCCCCTTACGATTTTCTACACAATCATTCAATAGCAGTCTACGAAAGGTTCCCGTAGTGGCGCAAAACAAAAAAAGTGAATTTCTCGAAAAATGCGGTCGATTCACAACCTATTCAAGTCCTAGATTACGGTAGGCTGAGATTACTATCGATTAGGGGGGTGGAGGCAAGAGGAGCAACGAGAACAATCAATAATCTCAACGGGGACACACAACAAAACGAGAGAGGTTACGGTAGGGGAAAAGAGACATGGAAGCTGTCATTGTTCGTTCGAATAGGGGAGTCAAGCGTCATACAAATTGTGGGGTAACTCGGAATACACAAATTCCTGCAGGCATCACCGTAATATTGAGGAATGGTCTGCCTCTCTCATTTCTCCATGCTCTCTCGTCGGTCAGAGGAGCGAGAGAGTGCGGCGAAGTGAGAGGCACAGACGATTGCTCGTAATGTTCTACTGGAGTATAAGCGCAAGCTACAATACTACATGATTAACTCGAGAGCTATGGGGAGTCGGGAGGGGGTACGGTAGTGGGAGGATACCGTAGCCTGGAGTACGGTATCGCGGGTTGAGGATACCGTAGTCTACAGTTCCTGATGACCGTACTTGTCCACGGGCCACATGCACTCGCAGCCTGATGGCACGTTGCGGAGCAGGTAGGGCTGCCACTGCGTCGAGTCGGTGGGCCGACGCACGGTTTGGACCTGGAAAAATGGATTTTATACGATTAAAATGAATTACAAAAATAAAATTAAACAATAAATAAATAAATAAATACCAACCTCTGCGTATCGCTGCACGCATCGCAGTAGATTGTGCACGCAGGACTGAAATTTTTTTAATTAATTACTTATGTTAATTAATTAATTAATAATATTGTACTGACCCCCTCGCCCATCTTACAATCCCCGTTGTTTGATCTTAACTGATGCGTTTGCACGCTACGGTGCGCAATAACAATATTACATCGCGCTGGCAGTTGCAAGGAAAGGCATCTTTGCACCCTAATTCACTGTAACAGTTCCTATTCTGGGTACTATCTCTCTAACAAATAGAATGTTGACGAATTATGCAACCATCAAACGTACACTTATCGAATAAATCTCCACAAATTACTTTATTTTGACAGACGGTAAACAGTATGGTCTTATTTAGACTCATGGTGACATTTTGCCCGCTGAAAGAAGATTCTACAGTTTATTTTGAGAGTCACGATGCGGACTCTACACATAAAGCAAGAATACACTCTCAGTACATGATCTTCATTCGCTTATCAATTGTATACTACCAGGCACTTCCAATTTCTCCGTCCCCCCGATCAATATTTCGCCAATTTCATTAATCTCCAATGGAATTCACCTCCAAAACACGTGTCTCCACCCTTCTTACTACAACCGAATACTATCAGTCGGGGGTATTACCAGCAAACACATGCGAACAACTCCACCAAGGTCGCTCCAATTATCACTTGGAATGGCCAGGTCTCTCCGTTTCGCATGATCTCTGGCTCACTACAGCCCAGTTATCACTAGCCCAGACTGTAGGTGCTGGTGTTTGAACCAGCAATCGAATCATCTCGAAGTGATATGGCTACTCTGATATCATTAGCTCCCAAATCGAAGAGATAGACGGTTCCAACCGCACTTTGACCTCTCTCCGTCATTGTTGGTGAACTAAACACTTCGTTTAAAGTCGGCAAGGCTATCACTTATGATCACACTAATCGAAAGTGAGCAGACAAGAGGGCGCCGTAGATCGAAAGTCACGTACACCATGTACCCGTTGCCTTGATTTGTATGGATTCAGCTGACAAATAAGGCAAATTAACAATCATTTCGATGCGATTTGCACTCCCAGAGTGCGTTACATCTCCATCGAAAGGCGGGTGATGTCTTATCCAGTTCGAACGCTGGTAAACACTCTGAGTGAGACTATCAATCTCCTTCTCCCCAGAGTGGATCGCTGACATTGAGCTTTCGTTTCTCTGACCTAAGAAAGAAGCGATAATAGCGATGCTCTTATTTTCCCCATTCAGAGCAGGAACTAAGAGAACGCTCCGACGATGAGTCGATAAACTGAAATGATACGAAGAAATGATACTCCTATTCGGCTCTAGCCGTAGAATCGGTGAATTATTTGATAAGAATATGTCTGCATTCGAGATCCCTGCCTTATTCTGACTTACAAAAACCTTTTTTTTTTGTGCCTTTTTTTCCCTGGCTGATCTATGTGCAACTTGAGGAGGATATCTCGACCCTCCAATCAGCAATCCGGTAAACCCCGACTGCACTTTCCCCCACTGCAAGTTAGCATTCACCGGGTGCAGCCATGCATCAACTGATTGACTAATCACTATGTGATCATTGACCTCACTTGAGTCTGTCGAGCAATTTGCAGTGCTTCATTTGCAAGACAATAGGATTAGATTTGGCTTCGTGCACCATTCCTCGGATCATTCTACAACGGCAGAAAAGAGGACATCACTTTACATATCGAGCTGCAAACTCGAAATTTTGCATTGTGCACCATCCTTACTTACAATCTACAAACAATTAAGTTGAGTTTCACGAATCCTTCAAAGTGTTCGAATGATAGATGAATGCCAATCTCTTGGCGAGTTCCCATTAAAAACGATCTGAAGTTGCCGTAAAAAAAATGGAGTTACCATTGAAACCACCAGTCCCTGCGCATGGCTTCTCCCTCGGCAACCCACAAATCATCTCTCAACTACAACGACAGTTCTCCGACATTGCAGAAAATATAATTATCAGTCATTTGCCAGCTCGACATCAATGCCAAGAATGAATTGTGTTCATAACTCAAGGATATCTAGATCCCGACATCCAAATTGCCGAATCCCTTGCATTCCCCATTCCCCATCGTTGCTTCCACAAATCGTCCCCCAACTCGGTTATTTCCAACGGCGGTTCTCTGTTATTTGCTCCCAACTTCCTCAAACGACGTTCCCCTAGTTCCAGGCCACCCGAATTCAATCAGCGATCGTTGCAAACCGCATTTCGAGACAGCCCGCAAAGCTCGGAGAGTTCTGGCCCCTGGCCCTAGCGAAGTGACGCAAATCCTCACTAAGAATGGCTTCGCAAGGCCTCGTCTCTTCATTTCGCGTGCTCTCTCACCGGCCAGGCCATTCCTAATTTCCGGCTCTGGCCCCCGGCTCGCGAAGTGACGCAAATGTCAGCCCGCACCCCCGCTCTTGTTAGGGGATGAGGCAAGTTGATGCGTCTGGAAAAGACTGCTTCCTCCCTAGGGGACGACCCCCCTCTCTGCAACAACGCACCACTCAACAAGGAACGATGATGTCACTCGCAAAAGGTCTCGAAAGTGAGCAAAATCACGTCAAAACACGCCGTCTTGACGCCCTCAGACCGCCCTCTAGAATGCCTTCCTATAGGACTGGAAAACACGCTGTTTTGACACATCAAAACACGATGTTTTTCGCCCGCAGGCTGACCCCTCGAATCATTTCCCTCCACTATCGCATTAGCGCTACTCGCTTTTGTGTTTGTGAGAATTGATTGTGTACGAAAAGTGGAGCGACGCCGAAAGGAATGCGCTCTCCTTGATCCACACGATCTCTCTCAATCAGAGACAGCGAGAGACAAGGGCGAAATGAGAGACGGGCAAAGAAAAAGAGAAAAAGAGGGGGCGAAAATGTAGTAGAAACGGGCTGCGCGTAGTAGAGTAGTAGTAGTAAAACACGATAGTGATAATGGAACGAGGAAGGAGGGTAGAGATCAAAGATTAAAAAGATAAACAAAGGCCCTAGACAAGTTCTTGCGTTTCAAAAACCAGCGAACTTTTCAGCAATGTAAATCGAGAAAATACTCACTTGATCCTTGAGAGTGCTGGAGATACCCATATCGAACTCGTACTGATTCTTGCATTTGATCTGAAAAAAAAGCAATCTAGATAGCTGCTACCAGAATCAATAGTTTTCAGCTCCTGGGGTACACACATCGATAAGGCCGGATATCGCCCTCGTAGCCTGCTCTCATATCTCCCAACTATCTCCCCACGGTACCGTAGGTTAGTCAGTTCCCGATAGCTCCCTACCGTATCCTACCGTACCTCGACGATGAATGGCGGGTCGAACTCCCACTGGTGCGTGTTTAGCTCCCGACTGCGCCGCTCGGTCGCGCACAACTCCTCGTTGCGCTCGCGGCGCGCCGCACTCTGGAAAATCGATAAAATCAATAATCAATATGCTACAGTACCCCTACAGTATTCCTACAGTACCCCGACATGATCACCATAACAGAAATGGAGGTAATTAATCTACGTATTTTTTGTAGGTTTCCTGATGAAGACAGTATTACATTTCCCACATTCCAGCGCTTTTAGGGGACTCGTGAAACCCATTCCAGTTCAACTGTGAATGTACTTTTACCACTTCCTACTGCAAACGTTCCTACGCCTTCTAAAGCTTATCCACCGTGCCCTAAAATAATCAAAGCTACAGTACTCCTACCATATTCGAAGGGGCAATACTCCTGCCTTATTTGAAGCTACAGTACCCCTACCGTACCTTGTTCGCCCTCGGGTTCCTCAGACGCTGCGGTCATTTCCAGCAGCTCAGCCAGGCCATACCGTAACCTTAGCGTATCCCAGAGCTACTGTACCCCTACCGTACCTTGTTCGCCCTCGGGTGGGCCACCTCTTCCTCGGACGCAGCGGTCATTTCCAGCAACTCGGCCAGCCCATACCGTAACCCTACCGTACCCAACCCAAGGTACAGTACCCCCTACCGTACCTTGTTTGCCCTCGGGTGGGCCACTTCTTCCTCTGACGCTGCAGTCATTTCCAGCAACTCAGCCAGTTCATCGACCGGCAACCGCTGCTTGTGCCGCCTCCGGTGCGCGCGCTGCCGATGCCGAGCGTAGCCCGAGGAGATGTCTGGAGTACGGTAGGGTTACGGTAATCGAATTATTGATTTTCCGCTCAAGACCCGGAGGAGATGTCTGGAGTACGGTAGGTTACGGTAATCGAATTGTTGATTATCCGCTCAAGACCCGGAGGAGATGTCTGGAGTACGGTAGGGTTACGGTAGGTTACGATATTCGAATTATTGAATTTCCACTGAAGACCCGGAGGAGATGTCTTTAGGATTAATGTTGTTTGCGGTGGCATTATAATCGATTAGCGTGCAAAAGTACTGTTGTTGATCCATTTTCATCGAACCAGTACAGTCTACCGAAATTGATGGTTGATCTTCTCTTTTCATCTTCACCCTTCATCTTTCCACTCACCCCGGGACGTGCTATATTCCCCTTTCTCTTATTCGAACTGTCACGTTCACTAACATCGCTTATCCTATCCTATTTCTCCGACTCTTTCACCCCTGTCCTGCTCTATCTTAAGATGTTGTTGACGATATCAATGAAGATACAGTTCGGGCACATTCGGGAAGAGTTCAGGGGGTTCATCGATCGATACCGAAGTAACTACCGTAATCCTCTTTTACCGTACTCTGAGCTACAGTACCAAGGATTACTGTAGTCCAAACATTTCTAATTAGATCAATGCTTGCTCGTTCTTTCCACCTTTTGGGTGTGTCTTTTGATTCACTAGACAACGGACAGCGGGCCACAGTGTTCCCTATCAGCCTATTATCGCGTTTGCCTTCCACCATTTGAGTGCTGTCTCGCTGCTCTGATCGTCGAGAGATCATGTCAAATGAAGAGAGTGCTCTCTCGTCGGTCAGAGAGGCGAGAGAGCGTGCGGAATCGAGAGAGTCCCGATTCGAAAAAAAGTGCGCGTGATCTCTTGTTGTTTCGTCGTCGCGTGGCGAGGTCGAGGGGTTTCCCGAAAAAGTCACAGCGATGGAGATTAAAACACCGCCGTACAATATAGTCACACTATAGTCCGGTGCGTTCGACAGGGTATTGTAATATCTCTGTAGAAACGCTCATCAAGGTTGATTATGAGTACTATCACACCTTGCCCCAACAAGTTAATTTGATTAGCGAATGAGCTGTTTATGAACACTGTTTCCGAGCCCCAACATTTGACCAGATTGAGGAATTGTTTGATGCGAACATGCAACTAAGAATACACTGATGTGTTCTAGTCGACACATCTCGGCTCATTGACTGCAAGTACCCAATAAACAAGTATCGAGTGAGAATTCTTCATTGAAAGGGGCCTTTTTCTTGCAAATTTAGCATTCTTGACGTATAAAATTTCGGAAAAGCCTGCATTCGGCTACATTTAGCTCCCCAATTGTCCTATTCATCCTTGCAAAAGGACGAAAGTCAGCGCTATCTTTTCTCGACTTCATCCCTCTGCAATTTCGAAAACATTCGCACTCCCCCGAGGCCTTTCCAGACGAACTCTTGCAGGGAAAATGAGGACGAACCCTCCTAAATGTCATCCTATTTGCGGATCCGCCACTGATAAACTTTCTGGGGACTGCAGCCAGTAGCCAGACTTCTTTGCAGCCATAAATTGGAATCCCCGGGGACCGAAGGGGACACTTTTCATCGCTTTTTGCATGCAATCTCGTCTCCCTCACCCCCAAATCGCAACATGAGGACTACCAAGGGCTCCCCGGGGTCCCGTAACGCACTCGCCTTTCCTTCAGGAAAAGGCCCGGATTTGCCGCGCTCTCTCACTTTTGCACGCTATCTCGCCTACTTTTGTCCTCACCGGCAGATGTTTTACAGCAATTAGCATGTCCATTTGTTGGTGAAACTAATCCCTTTCGACAATTGCCGGCTCTAGGAGCCGTATCGAATATCTGAGAGCCGTAAGTCTATTTGACGGCTCGCGGCCGTGGAAACCGGCTCTAATCTACAAACACGCACCGCCGGCCAGCCAGTCGGATCAATGCGATAACCCCCTCTTACTATCACTATCATCACACCTCAAGGGGCCCGAGCGGGGAAAACAAGCGTCTCTAGTCAAAATCACCACCACACAAGCTGCTTTTCGGTCAGAGCAGGCGAGAGAGCACGCGAAATGGAGAGACTGAGCGCTTCTCGTTTCGAAAAGGACGCATTAGAGCGACATTTGAGTATCAATTCGACCAAAGATCCGATGTGACAAGTCAATGAGTGGAGGAGAGGCGAAACTGTAACTGAAAAGGGGCAAAAAGGGAAAAAGAAGAAGGGAGGGGCTGCTCATGCCGGCCTAATGAGATGACCTACCGAAATAGACAATGCAATGCGACCAAAGATGCGCGCCAATGAGTAGAAAAATCGATAAATAGCGATTTAAATAATAAAAAAATAAATAAAAATCAATAAATCAATAAATTACCGTCGGTGGAGGTCGAGGGCTGCACGAGGAAGGGAAAGACGAGCATGATGGCGATCAATAAACTCGATCCGGCGTTGCGGCTACTGTAAGGGATACGGTAGCTTGCAATCACCAACTGAGTTAATTTTCGAAATGGAGAAATGTCGGTCATTTTCAATAGGAGGTTTGCTAGGTTTTTGGCGCGAAAAGTTAATATTTAAACCCACCTTTGCGTGCCGAAAAGACGCATATATGGCCAGCGGGCATCGGACGAGGCGTCAGGGCGGGTGCGGGCAGGATCTCTCGGGATACGGTAGGCGAGTACGGTAGGTCAACAACGGCCAATCGATAATCGACACATTAGTACGGTACCTGAAGGTACTGTATTTCAGGGGAAACACGAGCCAATGTCATGAAGTGAACGGGAACTGATGAACGAGCGAGGAGAGAGACAGGGAAGGGGGAGAGAGGAGGAGAGGCGGATAGTGCGTCAGAAGGGGGCTGCAAGAGCAGAAAGCGAGAAAAAGCCGGCGAGAGAGCACGCGAAAACGAGAGAGTGCTCGACAATCCCGTCGGTTTGTGTACAGAAGCGACGGAATTATCACACGAAATGGCCGGGGCGGTTTGCTCAAAGGAGGGAGGAATGTTGTCCCCCTCATCTCTCATGATCAGAATCTTTTCATGTGCCATCTAAGGCTAGACGGAGCGAGAGAGCACGCGAATGCGAGAGAGTCAGACGAAAAATACGACATTTTCTGCCAATCTCACGAGGTTTTCCCACTGATCACCGACCAAAATTGATTGCGCTGATTGGATTATGGTTCAGGGTACACTGTTTTCGCTGTTCCAAACAACGGGATTACCAAGGTATGCACGCAATTCGTCATGTGAAGCAGTCGGAATGTTCATAAGTTGATGGTCAAAAGTCCTCAAAATGCCATTGAATGCGAAAAATTGAGCGAAAATATGCGCAGATCACCGTTGAATTGGAAGATTTGTCACGAGAGAGCGTGCCAAGCGAGGAGAGTCCCACATATTTGGGAACAGTTACACTCATGATGTGTTTATCTCTTGCGATTGGAACGAATGAAGCGAAAATAGCGGAATGAATCGAGAGCTAAGTGATGTATCGCTTCACGGGGGACTCTCTCTAATCAGCACGCTCTCTCGTCTCTCTGACCCATGAGAGCACGCGAACTGAAGAGACGATATCTTATCCACCCCTAGCTTCGTAGCTCTCAAATCTCGCCCCAAAACTCGATCAAAATCGGAGCTCGGACAGTGATAAGGGAGGAAAATCGACGAGAGACACGGAAAATTGAGAGATATTAGAGAATGAGAGGGTCACACTAGCACTGATTTCAACGCGTGAATCGACAAACAGCCTCATGAGGTCTCGGAACGAGCGGTTACGGTAGGATAAGCGAATCGCCAACTGAGCGAACAATACGCATATCTGGTAGGTTACGGTAACGCTTATAGCGAACTGATCGAATATGGAAGGAAATAGAGGAACATGGGGCAAATTGAGTCAGCCCTCTCGCTTGCGTCCCATTCATATGGAAATGCGGAACAAGAAGGGGGGAGGGAATTGGGGGGGGGGGCAGAACTCTTGGATGGAAATAACGCGAAATGAAGCCAAAATAGACGCAAGAACCTCGCTGACCAGACATTTGGAAGAAGGAGTAGAAGAGGAAGGAGGGACGAGTACCCCCCGCAAACAGCGCCTGCTTTAGCTCCGCCCCCTTTTTGGAGATCCATTTTTGGGAAACGTTGGGCCTCAGAAGAGTCTTTTACAGATAAACATTGTCTGAGCTGTCTCAAAAGGGAAAGGGCGAGTCCCAGTGACCATGCCGACTAAAAATAAAGAAGAAAGAGGGTGGAGCGACCCCCGCAAACTGCAGGCTCCGCCCCTCGTGTGGGAGAACCCTTGCTTCTGACATGCTAGGGTAGTATCTGGCCTTCTTAACGAATAAAGAAAAGGTGAAAATCGAGGGAGATGAGTTTCAGAACCTCCCGAAATGATCGGAACGGCGGCAGAACGTAATTATTGGGCTGAAGAGAGGTTAAAAACATACAGAATGATGCCTGATGGGTCGAAAAAGGGGCAAGAACATTCGAAAACGAAGCTCCAAACAGATAAATCGCCAAAAAAGAGCGAAGAAAGGAGAGAATAGACATAAATAAGCTGCAGATGGGGGGCTGCACTGAGTTAATTAACCAGAGGGACAACATTCGCTCTCCTCGAATCACACGCTCTCTCACTTTCTCTGACCGACTAGATAGTACGCAGAATGGAGAGAATAGCTTCTCTGACCGGCGAGAGATCATGTAAAAAGAGGAGAGTGGCTGAGATACCCAACCCGGCGAGGGTAGGGAGGATTAGTGAGGGGGATTGCCCAGTGTTGGGGTAGACCGGATTGAGTGAGAGGGGGAGATGCAAGCAGAGATATGATAATGATAATCGAAGGACGGGGGTGCCACGGCTCCTGTTACATTCCTTAGTGGTGTGAACTGGAGTGATCCCATCTATTAGGGTTGGCATTTTGTGTCCAATGGACTGTCTCAGACACAATTGTGTCCCAAATTTCGGACATAATTGTGTCCCAGACAGAATTCTGTCCCATTTCTCATCTCCTCGCTCTTTCGACGCGGCGAATTTGCTTTGTTCTGAGGCGAATGAGAAAGAGGGAAATTGTTTGGGACACAATTGTGTCCCAAAGGCGAGAGATCATTTTTCATTCGGATCATTCCTGTCCGAATCCTCGGGAAGAGAGCGGTGCTTTGGGACACAAAATGCCAACCCTACCATCTATCTAGACTGAAAAATGCGGAAAAAAAAGATAGGATGGGGAAGAAAAGGACTTATGTTTCAATCTTCATTCTAAGGCGCACCGGCTCAAATGTAGTTGATTGCAACAAAGCCGCAGCGATAATCAAAAGTTGCCAATGAAACCTTTATAAACTACGCTACAGAGAAAGCCGAGGCTAATAATTTGGTCGACATGGTAGAATAAGCGAGAAAACATCCGAGCCTGTGATCTCTAGATACAAATCCCCATCACGATACGGAAAACCAAAGCTAACAATTTAGTCGAAATGGTAGAATAAGCGAGAAAACATTCGAGCCTCAAACAATCGAGTGATCTCTAGATACAAATTCCTATCACTAGCCACATGGGCGTAGTAAACTATGGCTTGGCAAGAAATGACTCTCTTCATTCTGCACGCTCTCTCGCCTCTCTGACCGGTGAGAGAGTGTGCGAAATGAAGATTCTTGCGAAGCCATCCCTACTATGCGAGTGAGGTGTTGGATGGCTCGTAAAAACGTTGCGCAGCGAAGTCAAAGCACCAGATCACGCTATTGGCATTCCTAACGATTTACTTCACCCCGCCCAGAACTCGAGAAATAGAATATTGAAACAGGTAGAAAAGAAACTGAAATCAATAGAAAGAAGTCAAGCAACAGACCATCCTTCATGATGGCATTCCTAAAGATGGAGAGGTAAACCGCCCAACATTCAAAACATGGAAGTGTAGAACAGCCAGATAAGTAAATAAATTAGTAGAAAGATATTGAGTCAAAGCACTAAGCTGGCATTCGAAATGATGGGAGAAGTAATGCCGCCCAGAAATCAAGACTTAGTAGTGTAGGATAAATCCATTATCAAGACCCACAGGCTCAGAAACACCGAGGAAGCCTAATCAACAACGCAATCACCGATGATACAAGCGGCATTCCTTCCATGGAGTCACACGTGGCGAGCTTTCGCGTCATTCAATCGAGTGGTCTTAGCGCGCCCTTACATTCCACAATCTACAGACTGTCTTTGCAATAATTCAGGCTTTATAATAATTTTAATTTTTATCGCTTTCAAGAAGGGAGTGTCAGAGGGGGTGGTTGAAAAATGCGGTTCATTTCATCAACTAGTCTTGACGCGCAGTCAAACCACCGACTAGAACCACATTGACAGTGCTATTTTGACGTTGTTTCGAACGGGAATAAAATCGCCGCGCCCCTTTGATCAAAAAGTGCCGAGTCATATGTTTTACTGTTGACCACCAGTCTCAAGTGGTCCAAACGGCTCACCGTCTCTTCGTTTCACACACTCTCTCGCCGCCCTTGCCCATGAAAGATTGTGAGAAAACATGATTCGTTCAGCGATTGTTGACCGCCAGTCTATCATTTTCGAAAATCAGCCGACCTCAAGTGTCCCTGAGCAGCGCCAAAACAGTCCAGCGCTATAGACAATCAACATCTTTTCAATCCTTCGGCGCCCAGTAAGAGCAGGCTCTCCTCGATTTGCATGCACTCTTGCAGGTCAGACAGGGCGAGAGAGCAGGCAATTTTGAGAGAGTACTCCCTCTTAATCCAACTATCCTCGATGCACTCTAGGTGGTCAGACAGGCGAGAGAGCGTGCGATATGGAGAGAGTCAGAGAAATTTATCGCCTAATAGTGAAAGTCAGCGCTAGATTGATTGATCCCCTCCAATCGCAGTTTGAAATGAGAGAAATGAGATCTCGTTCACGTAAAAAAGCGTTGATGGAATTCGAAAATCGCAGAAAAATACTTAATTCAGGGCCGAAAAGCGAAATTATAGAACGAAAGAGCCAGATCAGCGGTACGCAAAAGATAAATAGCGAAGGAAAGAGAAGAAAGAGCATGATTGAAACATCACTTAGATTGGGCGGCGCCCTGGGGGAAACAAGCAGCATTGGTCTCTCATTTTTGCACACTATCTCGCTCTTTCTAACCTACGACTTGCAAAGAATAGAGATAGAAAGCAGCAATAAACACTCAACTCAACCCTTTCATCGACGGATTTCAGTGCTCATTGATTGATTGATTACGTAGAGTTTGCTGCCCCGCAGGCGCAATTGTCTACCAGCTTAATTGGCCGAGCACTATTTTCAGAAACAAGGTTCATTAGGAGAAGGCAGACTTCTGGTTTTATTGCTTTATGCTGCATAAAGATGACCAGGTGGCTCTCAAAATAGGTAAAAACTGGATCTGATCAGTAGTACTCATCTCAATGGTAGAATCACATGGTAGACGGTGGGTGATGTCTAATCTTTATATCACCCGCTGCAAAAGTTGCACCTTGTCTACTTGCCTAACAATCCTCCCTTGAGCTCAAAATAGTAAATTACAGCGCGTGTTTTTCGTCTTCTTTTCCCCTTCGAAATCGCCTCGTCGCACTCTCTCCATTATACATGATCTCTCGCCGGTCAGAGAAGGCGAGAGAGCAGGCGAAATGGAGAGACCGATCTCTCCTCGGTGCACATGCTCTCTAGCAGGTCAGAGAAAGCGAGAGAGCAGGCAAAATGGAGAGAGTGCAAGACGTGCGCGCGTGCGAACTGAAAAGTGTGATAAGTAGATCAGCGCGCTCTCCTCGTTTCGCGTGCTCTCTCGCCTACTCTGATCTGCTATGGGGTCAATGATAAGATAACAGAAAAGTACGAAGAACCCCTTTCACGCCACTTGTTTTCGATGATAAAACTGCAAAGTGAGTGCGAAAATCGACGGGATCTCTGTTCTCACATATCGTACCCCTTTTAGCTCATAATTACGAAGGAAATGTTATGTCTAAGGCTGAAATTCGCGAAAAGAGGGCCTTTTTCAGTCACAACACGCCATAAAACTCGAAATTGGCCTCTAATTGCACTAATTAGAGATCTCTGTTCGCAATGACAGTTCATTGTGCCATATATTTAACGTAAGATCATATCGATATCGTTCCTTGTACTCGTATTTTCACGCTCTTTCACTGGTCTTTCCCTAATACAAAACACGCACTGGAGAGTACCTATGTTCCTACACTTCCAAAAATATGTCTACAATACTTTCAACTCATCTCTAGTTGGCAAAAGAATACGCATGGACCAGGAATCGAACTCGGTGGTATAAATACCGATTCATATTTGATCAGAGAAGCAAGCGGTCGAGCCAGGTTCATAAATTAACTTTTCAAACTAATAAAAATTGTTCTTTGACCACATAATTAATCAGAAAACACAAAGTTCGGCACGATTAAAATGAGAGACGAACTACACTCGAGAGTTGGAATGAGGAACGTTCTCTCTAATTAGAGAAACTTGGATTTCGATGCCACTTTTCGAGCGATAAATACGGATCTTGCTTGAAAATTACATGCGAAATGGAAAGGAAACAGGAAAGTGGTCGAAAATCATAATAATCTGCGGCGTATGATTAGAAAGAAGACGATTCTCTCCATATTTCCCGTGGTCTCTAACTTTCCATTTTTATCAGCTCTGGACTCTCTCCATTTCACACGCTCTCTCACCATTCAGACTGACCACTTAACACTAGGGATGGCTTGGCAAGAAATGACTCTCTTCATTCTGCACGCTCTCTCGCTTCTCTGATCGGTGAAAGAGCATGCGAAATGAAGAGACCATTCCTTGCCAAGCCATCCCTGGCATGAGACGGTCCACGCAGTCTGCTATCATGTCTGATTCACCGCGGCGTCTATGATCTTGATTCCCTATTAGAATGCCCCTTCTCGTTGCTCTGACCAGCGAGATAGTGTGTGAAATTGAGAGAGTGCGCCTTGATTCGCTATTGACGAAGGAAAATTGTTGAAGATAGAGAAGGAATCATGTGAAATCGCGAACCAGGAACTCTAAAATGCACCAAACAATGGGCGAGTCTGTTGACGAGGGGAGTCGTCTGTCTCTCTCACTTTCCCGTGCTCTCTCGCTTCTCTTGCCGACGAGAGAGCATTGCGAAATGAGAGAGGCAGGAGTACCCAAGCGTGGAGTGATTAATCGATGTCTAAATGCGGACAGACAGTCGTGAACTCACTGATTGATCAGTGATAGCAATGCACCTAAATGATCTAGATTAGAGACACAGAGAAAGAAGGTAAGCTATGCTCCATATTTCTCACGCACACAAACCCCCCGTTAGCCCAGCAACGCGGCGAAATGTATCCAATAGGTACAGAGGTTACGAAAGCCCGGAGAAACTCGGTAGATTTAGACAACAAAAACTCCGCAAAATGTATCCGATACTTTGATGCACTTTTCAATACCTAATATCTTGATCGAGCTAAGTGCAGGAGCTAGGCAAGCAGAGGTAGGTGAATTTAGGCAAGGAGAGAGAATTCTGCGGAATGTTTCCTCCTCTTCCTTCATTCCCACAACCAATCCATCACTATTCCGTATTTGTTGCCTCTCTCATTCCAATCAAGGAAATGATCCCCCCTGCTGTGATTTACAGAGCAAACTTCACTCGAGCAAGGAGGCACTGTTGCTTTTTGAATTGAACTCCTCATTCTAGAGACTAATACGCACGAGGCTGAACTCATGAGAAAGCTTGTCGTGTATCAGCAAGTTCTAATGTGCATACACATATTGAGCAAAGGGGCTACACCTCATGAGAAACGTTGTAGTGCATTTTCGACACGTTCGCAAACTCTAATGGAACAAATGAGCATATTGAGCAAAGAGTTCATCAAGCACATTGTGGCTTTGATTCGTCCAACAATGACATGCACATGAGTGCACTAGATAAATACTCCGCCGAACTGATATCAGTTCCACTACGAATGAATTGATCAACGCCCTGATGAAGTTAGTATTTCTCTATCCATGCTCTCTCATGAGCCAGATATCACAAGAATCATACGAAAATGAGAGAGCCTAATCGTAATTTGTTAGCCGAACAATATACCGCAGCCAAAGATCTTCTCCCAAACGAACGGCCGATTTATCGAAACTTGTTGATGATAGGAATGAAGGGAGAAGAACGGGGGGAGGCGTTACTTGATTGGAAAGAGAGAAGGGAATTTCTCGATCGAAACAGAGACAGGGAAACGGAGCCACTAAGACGATTCGAATGAGTGGAGGAAAAAAGTAAATCGAGTGAAAGATGTTCTCAATTGCGGTCCACACCCAAACTACTCGAGCGCGCTCAAATTTGAAGAATTTGTCTCATCGAACATTTCGCAATACGAAATACAAATCGGGCGTGGGAGTGTTCGAAATGGAGAGACGACGTATTTTCGAAAATACGTCTACGTGAATAACGGGAAGATGACCGTTTACCAATTAGGAAAGGGCAGTATTTTCCAGTGGTTTTTGATGACGATTTGTTATCGGTACATAACGCCAGGTATAATTCGAGTGAATAAAATACAGATTCAGCAAGAGATAAAACGTTTCGAGCAGGGCACAGCGTGTCAGAGGGGTCGAATTCCTTTGTTCTCCGCGTCCGACCCCCTTTCCATGGTCACTAGAACTCAATTTTTAAGAAATACCCGTGAAGCATATCCCGTATCTTTTTGATGAGGATAAAACATGCGAATTGGAATTGATGAAGTAATCAAGGGGACCTTAAAGGAGGTCTATCACTAACGCTCGCTCAATTATAATATGCGAGCGGCGCGCACCAATTTGCATGAGCGCTCTCTTCATTCTCCTCCCTCTCCTCTCTCTTTTGGGATTAGTCCCTGACCTTCAAGCGTCAATGGCACGGTGCCAACTAGCTATAACTCGGTTCAGAGACAAAATATCAACATGAGGTTTTCAGAATTCTGATACGGTTGAAAATATAAACAACTTAGCGTCGTCAGATTAGTTACCCAAACTTTCATGTTTCGCCTTCTTTAAATATGCCTCACTAAATTTTCTGGCCCATTCAGAAATTTTTAATACTCATTATCAGTGAGATTTTACACTGTTATCTTAAATGTTATAGGGCTTGAAAGTCGCATCCGGAAACCCCCACACTAATATAAGTTTTTTGATGCTCATGGAAAATTCTAAATTCGGGCTAAAAAATATGAATATAAAATTTATCCATATGAGCCCGTTTGTGTAAGAGTCGAACAATCTCCGTACAGGGTAAAAAAAGTGTACTAAGGTAAGAGTGGTTTTCGGTAGTGTTCAAGGAGCCTAGCAAAATGGGCCATATCCTGAAGCATGAATATGCATGGTTCAATTTGCGTAGCTGGTTGAAAATGGCTGCATTTTCATCGTTTTTGCTTATAACTCGAAAATTAATGCATAAAATCGAAAAAGATGAAAAGAGACTGAAGTTCATTTTTAAACATCTTTCTTGAGGTTTAATTTATTTTGCGAAAACAGTAGCAGTTTTCGCAATTCACTTCGTATCTCAGCCGCAATTCATTTGCAGGAAAATTTTCTTAGTTGTGGACATGCGGAAGGGTTTTGCCGACGCACCTGAGTCGGTAGCTCGCACAAATCGGTGCGCAAGCTGAGTTATGAGCAAAACCCCGTCAAGGAAAACGACAAAAATCC
>LS555245.1:36435-47567 GCA_900490775.1 Pristionchus maxplancki | reverse complement strand
GGATTTTTGTCGTTTTCCTTGACGGGGTTTTGCTCATAACTCAGCTTGCGCACCGATTTGTGCGAGCTACCGACTCAGGTGCGTCGGCAAAACCCTTCCGCATGTCCACAACTAAGAAAATTTTCCTGCAAATGAATTGCGGCTGAGATACGAAGTGAATTGCGAAAACTGCTACTGTTTTCGCAAAATAAATTAAACCACAAGAAAGATTTTAAAAAATGAACATCAGTCTCTTTTCATCGTTTGCGATTTTATGCATTTATTTTTGAGTTATAACCAAAAATGATGAAAATGCAGCCATTTTCAACCAGCAATGCAAATTGAACCATGCATATTCATGCTTCAGGATATGGCCCATTTTGCTAGGCTCCTTGAACACTACCGAAAACCACTCTTACCTTAGTACACTTTTTTTACCCTGTACGGAGGCACGTGATTATTGTCCGACTCTTACACAAACGGGCTCATATTCGAAAATGCATGAAAAGTACCATATTTCCATGCATTTCTCGAATATAAATAATAAATTTTTAAATTTTTTTTCCATGAGCTCCATGAGTTTTTTCCATGAGCTTTAAAAAACTTATATTGGTGTGGGGGTTCCCATAAGCGACTTTTGAGCCCTATAACTTCTGCACCCCCGCAACCTTGAAACCTTTTCGAAACCTCAATTGTCTAAATGAAATATGTTTCGCCGAAACAATGTATGAAACTGAACAATTTTGTTTCAAATTCAACTCTCATTCTTCATTTCGACCGCGCAGCTCACTCGGTTAGAGTGAGAATGATAGGGGAACACGCATTGGCCTCGGACGAAATTTCGCCCCTCTGACACGCTGTGCAGGGTGAACGGTCGACAAAATGAGAATTGTAAGAAGATCCTTCCTCTGATTCTATGCAGGATAGAAAATACGAATATCCCAAACCCCTCCCAAATGTGGTACATTACTATTACATTATTCTGCTTTATTAGAATAATCTCACAATTTAGAGAATGAACACATGAATCCACCGTAACCTCTGCGATTGTACCGATAGCATTCATTGCATGTAACGCCTGCACTCGCTGACTTGATGATTACCTTGGAAATTTTAGTGTTCTTATCTTACTGCTGATCTAAAAATACTGTTACGTACCTTGTATTCAATCGAAACCGGATAATAGATATTAGTAGTGGAAAACAGAAAATCGCAGATCATGTCAGTGCGAAAAAGCGCAATATCAGTTCCGTTATTGTTCTTGCACGACACAGAATCCAAAAGCGAGCGCTCAATTCCCTCCCTAATGAGAAATTTCAGTAGATTGTCTTCAACTTCAGTCAATTCAGAGACTGAAAAGCTGAAAAGATGGTTCAAATATACATGAAAGTGCCTGTAATTACAATTTCCCAATTCTTATGCAACTCGTTTGTGTGAGATCAAAATAGTTCAAAGTATGAACTTCATACCTTCTTGGGAGGGTTCGCATGAAATCGCACAAAATTTCTCCGTCCAACATGTCGGCATTATTGATATAGCAATAGAAGGCGATTTTACTTGACGAGCATTTATTATAAAGGTAATCGCGAATATAATGACCAGAATAGTCAAGTGGACGCCTGAACATCACTTCTCAAAAAAGAAATATGAAATGAACATACATTTTCGGAGTGAATCTGAGACTCCATGTGACTTGTCCGCGTACCATCTCAGTAAAATTCACTCCGTCGTTGTATTTGCTTGAAATTCTCAGATCTACGACAGGCTCGTTTTCGAACGCATCATAGAGAATCTTCGTGAATTTTTCAGACATTTCAGCCGCCTCCGCAATGGCATCATCACTGAAACTTCGGGATTTGGATTTTTCTCAACTTTCGGAGCAAATCCGAATTTGAAAAGAAAATGAAATCTTAGCCATCCTGAAAAAAATGTTACAATAAGAATCCGACTCACCTCAGTGCCTCCCGTCCCAAGCCAAAATCCGCTAATACTAGAAGAACAGCTGTCAATCGACAAAGAATCCGCATATCGACTAGGTTGTCAGATACATCTCTCCGCTCACTTCTTTATATCAGAGATGGACTAGTATTTTGACGCGCCTCTTCTATTATGTCTTCCAGTCACCGGGAAGGGGTGAGGGAGGGAGAACGCTTATCCGTTGATAAATCAGAAAAATTGTGATCCTTTTAACTTTTTTTGGATTTGCCAATGCACAGTGGAACAGCATGCAATTAAATCGACTTTATTGATATGAAATAATGAGCCAGATTGTGAAAGTGATCGGAAAATTGCGTTGTAGTAAGATGACTACGGCAGAAGGTTGTTCACTGCAAAATATGAATTGTTATCCATTTTTTAAATGTTCAGAATATCAAAAATGATAAATTATTCACTGTTAGCACTTACCACCGCCACCGGCGCTGTATCGCCCGCTTCATTTGCAGCTGAAGTCTGAGGAGCAGCAGGAGGCAGCTGCATGTATAAATGATATCGACTGCCTCTTTTTCTCTTTTTTTTAAAGGTAATTTTTGTATTTTTGTGAGGTTGCTTTGCTATTCTACGGTTCTCCCTATTTCCCGGATCTCACCTCCGGTCCGCTGTATGCGAGCACGTAACAGATCACGCTCAGGAACGACACATGCATGCAGAAAGGAAAGATGATCTGGTGCGTGGGATAAGTGGCGTGCGAGGACGCGACCTGAAGGATTTTATTTGTTTTTGTATTTGTTTTTGTTTTTGTTTTTGTATTCGGTTTGATAGGATTACCTGATACAATACAAACAGCCAGCCGCTTGCCAGGCCGCAGATGCGAGCCCACAGGCTGTTGTTGAGCTGGAATGAATTGAACGCCAATTTGACACCATTTTAACCGAAAAAAGTAGCTATTTCGTTTTACCACGTCCATCTTTACCAGGCCGTACAGCGTATAGTTCAGTGGGATGAGCACAGCATACATCAGGACGATGAACCTGCAGTTGTCGATTTAAATATTACTGCTTTACCGAGTTTTGCTCGATAATTTCCGGCATCAAAGGACTGTCCCAATTGCTTTCATTCTTCGGCGTGGATAAAAATGATGATGAGGATGAATTCATACATTCGAAAAAAAGCTTTACCCTGCCATGCATTGCCACGGTAGCTGAAACAGTGGTTCAGTAAAGAACGGAAGAGCGAAGAGAAGAATCGACCAGAAAAGGAGGTAGAACTTCTGAAAAAGGTTGATTGTTCTTTTCAAAATTCACTTTAAAATTGGGATGAAAGTACCTGTTTCTTTACTGCTCTCTTTTCGTTTTCGTCTCTTTCTTCTTCTCTTTTTGCAACTCCGTCGGCGCTTTCGCGGGACACGCGGATTATCTAGAATTTTTTTGTTAGCGATTGCAAATTCGTATTGCGGTTTTTACATGCACTAAGGAACAGTGCATGTGAAAACCGCACTATGCTCTACTATGCTCAAGAATCCTCTTTGCGCAATAGAATCCTCACCTCTCCAGCCATCGATACATAACTGATCAACGGCCAGCTCAGCACTAGACTCCAAGCACACACTCGTATGACCTATTGCCTTATGCTCCTTACCTCCCAAGTCTAGACCTTCTTCTATATATACTTGAAATACTTACCTCACCAGCCATCATCACATAGCTGATCAACGGCCAGCTCACAGCGAGGCTCAAGCCAAGCGCAATCGAGACAATGAGCAAGACAGGCGAGAGAAGTTCGAAGAAGTTGGCAAGGAATTGGGGGAACGACATCACCTTGTTTTCTGGGATTCTGAAATAGTGTATCTTGTTATTGTTAGTCTATGCTGATCTTACAACGTGGGTCTTATTGCCATCCAATGAATTTCATGTGTCTATGTAATCAGATCAGAATCAGATTTATCAGTAAGCGCGGGTGTCTGCGCAATTCGTTATTCAAATTAAATAGTTCAAAAATTCTTTTTTGTTTATAGTTTAAGTGATGCTGTAGATACCTCGACAGATTAAAGATCCAGATCATTCCAATGAACGTCTTGCACATAGAGGACTGTAGAGTTTCATCCCAGGCGCGGAAGTCAAACTGGAAATATTTTTTGCTGTGCACGATTAAGAGTAAGAAAGTGCGTAAAGATCAAACCCACCGTCTTTCTCTCCTTATGGATACAGGAAATCAGAATCAGAAGGCAGATGGCCTCAGCGATGAAAAGGGCAAGTGGAACAGGAGAAGTGAGGGTAGGAGAGTAACGACAGGCTACGGCGAGAGGCACTGTTAGTCCATAGAGGAGGCAGGCGAGAATCTTGGGTTTGTTCATCTGCAAAAGAAATACACATAAAAACATTGCCAAAAATTAGGTACATGCGTGCATTTGAGACGAATTAGTCAGGCGTCGTTTGGTAAGACCGCACAAACATTCAAATTATGACAGTGAATTGGCGTCGATCAATTTTGAATGTTTGAATATTTCGAGGCAAATGATTTATTCAAGGGTGATCAGGTTTAAAACAACATTACAGTGATTAGAATTATGAAATCGTAAGTATAATACAGTTAGATGAATTGAAAGGAACAGTTTGAGAAGTCGAGTGCTGTTGATCAAATTACTGCTGATGATTACTTGTTGATTACTGAAATACGTATTTCTATTTTGACCATACTTATTAATTCACCGATTTCTCCACATCCACAGCGTCCTTCGGTGCGGCATCTTCTGTAGATCCATCCTTATCAGGAGTCACCTGCAAGAGTGTAATCGATATTCGAAATACTCCTCATTGAGCCCCCGACCTGTTCCGTAGCCCTACCGCATCTATACAAGTTTCGACGTACCCTAGTCTCCCGTCTCACCGTCTTCTCTTCGGAGTCCAACTCGAGATACAGCACATTGCAGGTAGTCACATGCGCCGTCAATATACGAAATAATCGCCAACCACTTTACTACCATCACACCCCTAGCATTTCCGTGTCTAGACAGCAAGTTTCGATGAATTTTCCAGATTTCTCACCGTCTTCTCTTCGGAATCCAACACGATGTACAGCAGATAGACACATGCGCCGTCAATATACGAAATAATCGCCAACCACTTTACTACCATCACACCCCTAGCATTTCCGTGTCTAGACAGCAAGTTTCGATGAATTTTCCAGATTTCTCACCGCCTTCTCTTCGGAATCCAACACGAGATACAGCAGATAGACACATGCGCCGTCAATATACGAAATAATCGCCAACCACTTTACTACCATCACACCCGTAGCATTTCCGTGTCTAGACAGCAAGTTTCGATGAATTTTCCAGATTTCTCACCGCCTTCTCTTCGGAATCCAACACGAGATACAGCAGATAGACACATGCGCCGTCAATATAGGAAATAATCGCCAACCACTTTACTACCATCACACCCCTAGTATTTTCGTGTCTAGACAGCAAGTTTCGATGAATTTTCACATTTCTCACCGTCTTCTCTTCGGAATCCAACACGATGTACAGCACAAGGCAGATAAAGATGTGAGGAACGCAATAGCCAGAGTGGGCAGTAACGAAGCTGTCGAGGTCGGGAATCAATCTGGAAGGGCATAGTCTATCCAGTTTTCTCACTCTTTCTTTTATAGAGAGAAGCGAGGAAGAATGCGAAACAGTGAAATCGATCCAAAGAACGTACTCGGGACTCATATAACTTATGATATAATATATATATATATATATATATATATATATATATATATATATATATATATATATATGTAATATAAGTGAAATCGATCCATAGAACGTACTCGGGACTCATATAAGATACAACGATTGGAAGGTACAGTCCGAAGAAGAGGATCCATCCACCGCAGAGGACTGCGAGACGAGACCACAGCCGACAGTTGATCTGCAAAGCATTTTCGAAAATGATTTATTCGTTTCGATGGTATTTTCAATTTCAAATGCTGTGCGTGGAACACACGGCTTCCATCTTCATGAGTCCCACCAGGTTGTAGACGACCAGTGCTAGAGCGAGCACGGTTGAAATTACATATCTTAAATATATTTTTTCTAAAAAAAAGCTCACATTGCTCACCCTGCCACGCACTGCCATGTCAACGAAGTAACGTTGGTCAGGAATGGTGCCACTGTTGGTATGAGAACTAGTGGAACGGCTGAGTAGAGCAGGTTGGAGTACTTAAATGTCTTGAATTCTTTATTTTAACTGAACAAATATTACTTTAGCATCCACTTCTTGCTTTCGTTCATCATCATCTCCATCATCATTCGAGTTCAGCACTCGATTCAGATTATCGACCTCATCTTTGGATTGAGAAGCTCGAATGAGCTGAAAATGGAAGGATGGTTACTCGATTAAGGAACTCCGGGCCATCTTGAAGATGTCTCCTCTGGATCTCTCACCTCTCCACACAAGTAGTTGTACAACACCCATCTCAGACCGATGCTCGTCATCAGAGCCATAGTGATGAGCAGTAGAATAGTGGATGGAGCAGGAACGATACCGAATAGCTCCTGATCAAAGAATGCGCCTTTGATTCGGCTGAAACATTTTTTTTTATTATATGTCTATGAGTCTGTGTCTGTCTCTGCGGATACTTTGATGAAGTACACACGAAGAAATTCAAAGAGGACCTTGAGTAATACGGGATGGAGAGAGGATGATAATGTTATTTCAGTTGAGGACTCGAGTTACCGGCGAAGGATATCAGTGGACTGCTTGAGAGAGTGACTTACGCGATACAGCTGGGGATCTGGGCCACGAAGATGCAAGTCCACCACAGCTTGCTCTCGAGAGTTTCGTGCCAAGTGGTGAAGTCGAACTGGAAACGAATGATTTCTTGAGAGGCTTTCTCAGCAGTTTCGCTCGAAAGACTTGAAAACTACGTTTGACTGCGTCTACCTCTTCGTCTACCTGAGACTACGACGATGCCTAAGACTACGTCCGTCTGATTTGAATTTCTTGAATTCTTCACTTCATGAAGAATTCAAGACATTCAGATCAAACGAGCATTGTCGTTCTGCCCAATAATAATACGAAAGAATCCTGACAGGAACTGACCGTCTCCCTCTCCTTATGAGCCCGTTCGCCTAAGAATCGAACAAGAGCTGGCACATCTCTAAAAGGTCGATTCTCTGAAAATCCGGAATTTGGGGTTCTTGAGGTCACTGATGACGATGGACATAATAATTTTCTATAATGTACTTCCGTTGGCTCCAGATTACGTCACGTCGAAAACGGTTTTTGTGGAATTTCTCCGTCCACGAGGTCGCTAAAATTAAGCAAAAATGTTTCCCGGGGTAGAATTTGATGCTGATCACGCCTGTCTAGTTCATTTTTCATGAATATTATTCATCATTTTGAAAAATGCAACTTTTTACTGGGCCGTTAGTAAGATGCGCGACCTACACAGATCGGACCGGAATGGCGCGAGGATTCCAAATATGTAATTTTAGCCAAATCGAAGACATAGTTTCAATGAGCAGAGAGAAAGTGAGCTAGAATGTTAGTAATTCCCCCACTCCTTCCCCTCCCTCCCTCTTCCTTGACACAAACAGGCGAGAGAGTGTGCGCAAAGGAGAGAGCGCAGAGAGAGAAAGACGTAAACAAGGGAGAAACGTCCATTTCGCTCACTTTCCAGTTCACTTTCTCTCTGCTCATTGAAAAACTATGTCTTCGATTTGGCTAAAATTACATATTTGGAATCCTCGCGCCATTCCGGTCCGATCTGTGTAGGTCGCGCATCTTACTAACGGCCCAGTAAAAAGTTGCATTTTTCATAATTATGAATAATATTCATGAGAAATGAACTAAACAGGCGTGATCAGCATCAAATTCTACCCCGGGAAACATTTTTGCTTAATTTTAGCGACCTCGTGGACGGAGAAATTCCACAAAAACCGTTTTCGACGTGACGCCATCTGGAGCCAACGGAGGTGCATTATAGAAAATGATTATGCCCATCGTCATCAGTGACCTCAAGAACCCCAAAACACAGATTTTCAGAAAATTGACCATTTTTCATTGTGCCAGATCCAGCCGGATTTGTCCGATTCTTACGCGAACGGGCTCTTATGGATGGAGTAGATGAGCGCAGATAGACAGAATACGGCAGCCATCAGAATCGAAATCGGTAGGGGAGAAATCGGATGTGGAGAATACTGACAGGCAAGGGCGAATGGGATGGTCAACCCGTTGAGTAGGTTGAGGAGTAACTTGGGTTTGTTCATCTGAAAAACGTAATCTTGGGCTTTGGACTAATAAATATAAGAAATGCATATTGTAGTCCGAGGAGTGAAGGTGCGAGACAATGCAAGAAGCGTCGTTTAGCGCGCGAACATTTGAAATGCGCTTGATGGCTTTCAAAAATGATTCTACCATTTCCATGATAACATTCATTTTTATTAAAATTCAATCATTCTCGTTGCGCATGCTTATTTCTGCTTCTTTTGTCATATTCTACCACCACTTTTTTGCTACGAAAGAGCTATTGAAAAAGTTCTTAAAGACTGGTTTCCCGTTCCGCCACGAGACCTCGTCCCCGGATGCGGATTTCTCAACTCTGTTATTTTCTTATTGCTTGTCCCTATCATAGCCGCTGGGCCAATCCGGAGATTGCTGATGCTGGTTGGTTGTTTTACTCTATAGATAACTCTATAGGCAACTTTCCTTCCCGGGGGACACGTTTGCGAACCCCAACCGATTCGACTACATCGACGGACCTCCGTTTCCACGATCATCCATTTTTTGTATACCTCATTTGACACTATCTGTAAACGGAATAAATAATGAATGAATGAATGAATGAATGAACAAAATTCTGTACTTCAGATGGGCCGAGCTGATGAGTAAAACCAGAGACATGCGAATGATTTTCGAAACACACCATGGAGCAACTACCGCATCGTTTGACACTAGGGATGACAAATCGGCGTTCGACTCTCCTTATTTCGCGTTCTCTCTCGTCTCTCTGACCGGCGAGAGATCATTCGAAACGAGAGAGGCGCGTGCCGAACTGTTATCCCTATTTAACACGTTTGATTTCCTATTTTTTGTTTTCACTAAACGTTACCACGAGTTTCTATCGTTATATTAATTGTTTTTGATCTCTTTTGTCGCAGTATTGATAAATAATTACCAATAATTCGACGATCCGAGCCATTATGCCATCGAATCGCACATTGTCTTAGGCGAGTTCCTATCAAATCGCCGACCACTTTCTTTCGTTGTTATTCGCAAACCCGTGGAGCGCGCTCGATTGATTAGAGAGAGAGAACAACGGGGAGGGATGGAGAGGAACGTTTGAGAGAGAAAAAGAGGGAAAACAAGAGGAACACGAGTTATTACCCTCGCCTACTCGTTTCCTACCCATTTTTTCTTTGTCATAACTACATTTATCGTACGGTTTGTGGCATTTTGCTGTCCGACTTTATACCAATCACGCCCAAAAAAGTATATTTTCGGCGCATATGTGACGAATCTAGAATGATTTTGTCACTTTCAGTAATGCTCACAGTCTTCAATTCCTTCTGCGTTCTCGTCCTGGGTCTTCTATTCATGCTCTTCTCGCCAATCTCCCTCGGACCGATGCTCGAATCGTGGAGTAAGGTATATTTTTCCGTTTTCGAAACAAAATACATTTACATTTACAGTTAGGCTATTTACAGGCCTTTCGAGAACTCTTCGACAGCCCTGCGAACGACGCACCAGATAATGGTCAACTCGCTGAAAATGATAAGAAGCGCGAGCAATTGGAGGAGGAGAATGGGCGATTGAGGAGGGAACGGGATCTGCTTGCCGCGAGAGAAGAAGAGGTGGAGAGGAAGTATCGAAGGTTGTTGCTCAAGGTTCGTTCTTTCTTGGCCTAATGAATGATGAAAAAGAAGAATTGTAGGTTGGACGAGGCGAATAATCCAAACTATCTCACTCATTTCGTTGGAGATGTGCCCAGGGCATTGATAAATGATTGGAATCATGTGATTACGAAGCATTTGCGAACGGGCATCCAGAAGAAGAAGGAGTTGAGTCACGTGCTCACAATTAAGACCACTGACATTTCGCTAGTATAAAAAGGAGGGTGCTTCGATCTATCAACACGTTTCGAATGGAGAATCATTGTTCTTCTGGTATTGCATTCTACTTACTGCAGTTTTCTCTGATTGATGAGAAACCATCTCAAATGCAAGAATCGATGTTTCAATTAACAGCTCTACACTGGATAACAAGGCGAGAGACTTTTTTGCATTTTTAATTCTCAGAACACATCGAATGTGCTATCTATCTGCCCTCAAATGCGTTCCCAATTGAGCACAAAGCCACTGCTCCAGTTCTCTTCCACACAATTTGACATCGAAACACCTTGTGATTCATTCCTGGAGCTCAATTACTTCGGTCGACCTTTTCTCCTCCGACCGGTATAAAAGGCGCACCGACTGACCTTTCAACTCTCTTCAAAATGAGAATCTGGCTCATCTTTCTGCTCTTGCCGTGTCTGGTACATGCCGGAGGTGTGGTTAAATTTTTTGTTTTGTTTTTTAGACATAAGTGAAGTCTATAAAAGATAAAACAGGCGAATAGGTGAAGTTAATAAGAGTTTGAAATGAGAATCTGGCTCATCTTTCTGCTCTTGCCGAGTTTGGTGCATGCTGGAGGTAGTTGTACTACGTGTGGTCTCGGTGGTCATAGTAATATGAGATTATGAGGACATCTTTTTTTCTTTTTTTGAAATTCGTGAGGTGGAACATTGGTGATTGCACTGAGTATCGTGTCTGATTAGTGCTGGAGGTAGGATTGTATCACGGGTATCGGGAGAAAATGTAGCAATCCGGGAAATAGAATTTTCAAACTTGTTGAAAATCAACCATACTATGGTAGGTCAGTACCCTAGAGATAAGAATTCGATGTGTCTAGTCAGCATGTCCCAAAACCGGCTTTTAGGAAATTCCCGGTTTCAAGGCCGGCTCCCGCATTTCTCAGCTCTACGTTGGGCTAGAGAGCTGCAACCGGGCTCAAAATGTTTGTAATTGAAAAATGAACAACTTTTGTGTTGACAACTAGACTGACAAATGAAAATTGGGAAAGTTATAATCGAAAAACTCACCTTCACATACCCCGAAAATCACAATATTAATTATTCCGGTATCATGCAATGAGCTTGCAGGGAATTTTATTGCACTAAACGGTAGA